>PYAF01001297.1:2806747-2836243 GCA_007407185.1 Glycine tomentella | reverse complement strand
ATCTGTAATTTTGATTCTTTTAAAAAGATAGAGATATTTAATTTGTTTATTTTTCAAAATTAAGGATATTCACTCTAGGTAGTGCTACCGAGTATTTTTTTAATACATTGATTAAGAAATAATATATATGAAGTTTTAGAATTTTATACGAAGACACTTTTTTATAAAAAAAATTATTCCTTAACTAATGCCTAAAAAACTCTTCTTGTATTGTCTTTCACATATTCCCTTATTTTAATTCTTTTCTTCTTCTTTTCTTTTCTCCTTTCACCATTCTTTTATTTTAACTTTGTTTCTCTCTTTTGTTCTATTTTTCGATTTATCATTGGGTTCATCTATCACCGACCCCAATTAATTTAGGTTAAAGGTGCTGTTGATGTTGATGTATATGAAGTTTCCTATCTAGTTTCAGCAGTTTCTTCATGCTAATCCATTGGACATTTTACACCTTTGCAAGCTAAGCAGCAGAAGCAGGAGTAGGAACAGCAGCAGGAGCAACACCACCAGTGGTTGGCCTGGTAAGGAAAAAAAGAATTTCATTAACATATCCAAATGAATACCATGAAATAAACCAAACTAAAACTATATATCAGAACCAGCTATCAAATTGTGCAAAAAACTTACAGCCCCACAAAAACTTTGAATGAATCATATATTCCCCATTGTGCTCCAGTGAGAGTTCCAATCATAAGAATACGAAGAGGAAGACCACGGGTAAACAGACCCCATAATCCAAGCTTCTTCACAGCCTGCATTTGGAAGGAAATAATTCATTACTCGAGGAATACGTGTTCTTTTCCATTAAAACTATAAAACTTTACAAGTATATATTTTTTTTATAGTTTAATTTTTCTGCAGTGAATTGTTTTATACAAAATCATAATCATCTTTTTTTATGACTTTAAAGGTAATTATTATAGAAACCAACAAATTTATCATAAGTGATTGTTTGGACGCATATCCTATTTATTTTTATTTTTGCTGGAGTTCTCTAGCTAACTTACTCCAAATAAAAATGGGGTTGTTCATATAAGATAATTGTTGCAATTAAGAAAAATTATACCAATCATCTTGAAATACATAATTAATTGCATCAATCATCTTCTATCCGGTAAGTTAGACAACCTTTTTTCTCGTATTTTATATATTTTTTTCCATTAGATAGGTTGATCACATAATGTTTCACACGCAGTTATGCAGACAAAACACCAAAAACAACAACATTGATTGTACATCAAATTGTCTAGCTAACTTACATCACCAACCGTTGCCCCTTTGGAATTGTTGAGGAAAGAGACAAGGTTATCGGCAGGATGAGAGATAATGGCACACAATATACCAGCCATGTATCCACCCACAATGCTCACACCTAGTTGCAGGGAATTGCTGCATTCATGTTTTGGCTTGGGGATGGCATGCTTATAAATCATCTCAACTATGTTCTCATATGAAGCAAATTTCATCATTGTATCTGCAAGAAAGAAAATTGTTTACACTTAATGATGTAGGGTAAATGCATCCAAAATCATCAATAAATGACAACAGATAAGCAATTTTCCAAGGGAATTGCTATAAAGAGGGAAAAACACACACAAAAGGAATCATTGATAAGATTTTGTATAATGACAAGTTTTCAGATTAGTCCTTTTAAGAATTTTTTAATTTTCACTGTCTACCATATTGTTTCACTAACTAAATAGGATAATGATTAAAACACTACTATAAAAATCCTACCGAAATTTAATAACACATAAAAAGCAAAATACCAACCGGTATCCCCCAGGAAAAAAAAATAGTATGTTAACAGGCTACTTAGTGGTCAAATTGGGACTTAATCTGCAACATATATCACAGACACAGGTAACAAAATAAATTTTTTTTTTTTTGGAATTATCTGTAAAAACAGAAAATGAATTAATAAACTAAACTAAGCAATACATGAGCAGCCAATTCAGCAATAAAAAAAGGACTTTATGGTGCAAACTACAGAATATGAGATGGGGGAACTTACATGGAACTTGTCTTCCCCATAGAGGCACAATTCCCTTGTACAACCTGAAAGCATATGACATTTCATTGTAAGTTTATCCTAGTAAGTATAGTCATGAATAACATATACACCTTCATAGAAATGGATTAGATGTAGTCATTTTTTCACACATTCATGCAATCAATGAATCATGAACAATCATATAAGTGAACCTGACACCACATCTTAATCCAAAATCTTAAGACTCAAATTTATGGGGGTCTTGTCTTCAGGTGCTCAACCTTTTCATTCCTACATTATGTGAGACTTCACCTTATACTTGTACTCCAACACATTGTAATATAGAACAAATAACTCAAACTTCAAAAGTATGTTCGATTTATTGAGATAAAATGTGAACTGTTTGATCTTCATTTGGCAGTTTTGAGCTGCTAACTGTGTGAATGCATGGAAAAGTAATTGCAGGGATTCTAGATCCCTTCGCACCAACTTCTACTTCCAAAACAATGAAAAGAGTTAATTAGCGACATCTATAAAATTCATAATCATACCCTGAGACTCCTTCAGTTCTGACCAACTTCGGTAGGCCATCGACCAGGCCTCTAGCAAAGCCAGGCTGAGTTTGAACTCTGACCTTCACTGCCTCAAATGGACAAAGAGCAACATCTGCAATCAACTCGGAAGATGCGGCACCGGCTAGGTAGATCAATGTCTTGTACTTGGTTGCATACTCTGGACCAGCTATGTCAGAATAGTACTTCTTGAAGAACTCATAGAATCCTAATTTGAAGGCACCCTGTGCACTGTAACCAACAAGGGTAGGCGCCCACCCACGGAAAAAGCCCCTCAGTCCCTGCTCCTTAAACATGACTCCAAATCCAGTGTTGGTGTTCTTGTACTTCACAGGATCAATCTGAAATTGATAACTAAATGTTAAGAGACAAACCAAGCACCAAATCACATAAAAGTCAGCTATTATCTTTTTGTGACAAAAAATGCATGTGCGAAAATCAAAAGTAGCTAAAATTGCAGTGGCAATACAAATATACAGTTATGGATAAATCAAAACTATCTACATTTGTTTGGAGAAAATATTTTCTGTTTTCAGTTTTGATTAAAATGAGCCATGAAAACTGAATATGAGAGAATGAATGCATTGGCAGGCAAAAAAAGGGTTATGGAGAGAGTGAGACCTGTATGTTACACTTGACAACGTCAAGAGGCGCGATGCCGGTGTGAGTGAGGCCACAGCTGAGGCTTCCACCAAAGGTGCAAGCAGCGTAGAACGACGGCGAAAACAACTCTATATTTCGATTCTCACTCGGAGAATGAATGGCGAATCTCGAAGCCTCCATCTTCTTCTTCTGCAGTGAGGGAGAGGAATAGAGGTAGCTAGGAATCAGAGAATGGCGCCCCAGGGTGTCTGAATTCGAGGGAGCCATCAAAAGGAATGGAACAATGATAGAGATCAATGGCACTGTTTAATGTTTTGATTCGAAGGAATCAAACTCGGGTACTAGGAACTCACGCACGCACACACTGCTTCGGTGAAAAAGAGTTTAATTTGTTCAAAGAAAACAAGTAAAGAGAGAAATGAAAAAAAGGGGTCTCTTGATGGAAAAATTTAGAAGGTATTGTGGTGTGTTAGTTGTTCTGTTTTTAGAAGGAAACAGTTTTCATCTCTGGCGGGTTTTATATCCCGAACATGATGAACCAGACAAAAATGTCTTCGCGCGAATCTTCGTGGCAGTTTGAACCTTTTGACGACTTCTATAACATAGAGGAAAGAAAGATCTACCTAGTTGCAGTTTCTAAAAATAGACACATGGAATTTACTTTTATGGAAACAATATTGAAGTTATCATACGGAGTTGATAATTTCTTCTATGATACAGTGCCTTACTTCACTGAATATGCCTGAAATTTCAAATTTGTTACAGGTTAAATTACTCTTGTAGGCCAAGAAAAAAATAATTTGGTCAAAACGCTCAACGTTGGTGCACGAATATGTGATATGATATCATTAAGAGCCAAAGAGGTGTCAATTGCTGAGAGTTTTTCTTGTTCCATACGGTTTGGAAAGTATATTGGAAAGGTCAATAAACGTCCCCATCCCTTTTGGTTCCTTCAGTTTGACTTTTTGTTTTGCTTGTGTGGAAAAGAAAAAAAAAAAAGTACTCTAAATTACCCTTAAAAAGAGAATATTACTGAATACGTGAATTAATTAATAAAAAATTGTTTCAAATTAATTAGAGTTCTAGAATCAAATCTTAGATTGCAAATATGTTAAATACTTGGAGAAATTTTTTTGTAGTTTATAGTAATCCTTACTTTCTCAAAGAAATTTGTCTTATAAAGTTATTCAATTTAAGTATGTTTGAAAATTAGGTGAAAATTACTTTTTAAAGGAAAATACTTTTTTTGTTAAAAGATCGAAATTTTTATTTTTGTTTTTATATATTAAATCTGCATTGGAACACACATCATATTAATTTTAACCGCAAACTAAACATACACTTTGACTTCCAAGTTCAATTTCTGGAATGTTTTTCCTTGTATTGTTACAAATTTTGTTTCACTTTTTTTGGATTTGGTTTGGCTCCAAGTAAAGGTGAGTGATTCAATTTTACTTATTTATTTATGGGTTAAATTATCAAAGTCAATGATTCAGTTTTTTTATTCATCTTAATGCTTCCTTTCATTTGAGAAAAAAATAGAGAGAGAAATAAAATAAAAGGAAGTAAAAAATGGATAAATATTAGACCTTTTGAAATAATTTTAGTTTGATCTAATTTATCAATTGTGATAGTAAAAAAACTGCCATGATTGAAGAAAACAAACCACATTTCTCCGTAAAAAGATTGCTTCCAGATGTTACACTTGTAAATTGGTTCTTAGTGGAAATTATTTCTTTGCAAAAAAATGTGTTGTAATTGATAATGCTAAGAAAATTAATTGTTATGTTGATAATTGTATGATTTATTTTGGCCAAGACGTACAGAGAATCATGAGAATGAAAATCTTGTCAAAAATCAAAGTACTTTCCTTGTAAGGTTGGGTTGCACAAATATAAAGAAATTGTGGTAAAGTTAATGTTTTATTTTTCAATGATATATTAATAGTATAGGTTGTTTGTGACACCCTTTATTTATCATATTGACTAAACTTCCCCCTTAATTAAAGTTGAAGGACGTGAATTGTGAGTGCCCAAGTTCAAATCCTCGCAATGTGCTCCATCTCTTTCCTATTCTCTTATTCTATTTTTCTTGTAAGGCCTGCTATGAGCCTTCCGTTCAACACCCTAAAAAACATCTTCAAGTAATATTATTATTCAGATTTGGCTGAAGATAACTTTTAAAGGTTCAAATTGAAAGAAATGTGGAACAAAAATTATCACAATTGAGGCTGCGAATACAAAAGACAATTCTTAAGGTATGGCATAAATTTTTTCCATGTTTACAGGCTAGTAATTGAAATATGGAGGAGAGAAATAGAATGAAAAACACTTAATTTGGTGGTAGAAATGACATCTAAAGAAAAATATCATCTATGGTAATTGGTAAATGCTCAAACAACTATGCTATAGATATCAATAAACTGAAGAGCAGGATACCAACAATGGCAGCTGCATAATCCAACCTAGATGAACTGGAAGACTTCTTTCCAACAAACTCGCTGGAACTTGGTGCCAGTGGTGGCGAGGATGCCTCTTCCTCAGGAGGAGCTGCCCAATTCATAGGTTTATCAGCACTTGGAGTGGGAAAAAAAGAGGTAATACCAGGTGCTGTCACATAAGGTTTTGGAGAATCTGAAATTGTTGGCTCTGTACTTGATCTGAGAACTAGTGAATTGGCTAACAAGACAAACAGAAAGATAAAGGAAGATAACTTGGAGCTAGTGGCCATGAAAGTCTGAGAACTTCAGCTAAACAGAAGGATGCAAATAGTGATGCAGTCAGGGAATTTTGGTGAAGTTTACCCATGTGTATCTGTGACAATATATACTTGAATTTGGTAATACGTCAAACGGGAAAGGCAGAGGGGGTGCAATTAGGGGTGTGCAAAAACTAGTTCGATAAAAAAATCAAACTGAACTGATTTCGAATTGTTTTAACTGGTTCGATTTTATATCCAAATAATCGAACTGGTTTGGAAACCAGTTTATAACATAACTGGTTTCAAAAAATTGGTTCTGAACCGAACTAGTTTTAAACTGGTTCTAAGAGCCAGGCTGATTTTCAAACTGTTTTTCTTAAATAAATAAAATATGTTCAAGTGAAAACCAATTCGATTAATCAAACTGATTTTGTAGAAACAATTTTGTTAACCAGTTGAGTTACAATCCGGTTCGGTCCGAACTGGTTTTTTGCACACCCCTAGGTGTAATGTTTTTAACTTCTGTTGTCTCTTTGCACATGTATTTATGAATGTCTTTGGTTTCTCTTTATTTTGTTTGTTGTCACCAGTACAGAAAAGATTCCATTTTCCTAAGGGGTGAGAAGGAATTGAACCAGTGCAGGAGACAATGCACCTGTGCACAACATGTACTACTGCAACTAATGATAGGTTCTTTCACATGCTGAAGGTTTTGGAGTTTTTAATACACTGGTCCTATTTATCCCACCCTTTTGCTGCTGCTTTCCCTACCCCATGTGACCTGGCTTGCATAAGTCACCAGCCATGATGAGGCCAATCAATTGCTAGTTATGAAAATTTTCGGTAAGTAAATTAAGTATACTCAAGTTAAAGAAAAACATACAAAAATTTAAGAGAATAATTGGCCTTTACTGATAATGTAAAAGTTTTTAATCAATAAAAAAATATAGTCAGTATAGCTTTTTAAGTAATTATTATACAAGTCAATAAACTTGACATGTCAGTTTTTGATGATGATAATATAAAACATTTTACAATGAATGTCATTACATGTATTATCTATTCAAAACTTAAGTAAGTTCTACAGTTTAATGCCATGCCAAATAAAATGGGTCTAGAAGTTTTCATATATCTTGGAATCATATCTTGTACTTAGTTTTTAAAGATGGTTAAACTTGTACCTGTGCATCTTAGTTCAGCAGGCTTAACATCACAAAGTCTTGAGTTTGAACTTTGGAAACAAAGGGGAAAAAAGGATAATAGAAGCAAAAGTTTACCTCTTTAAATGAGTACCTGATCCAACTTAGATTAGTTGAAATTCAAAGTAGCTTTCAGATAATAATGGTATGATTGGTATCATACCTAAAAAAAAGTAAAACAAATTTAAGATTCCGCATACCAAACTTTTCCAAAGGATTTAATTCACTGAAGCCAAAATGTAAAATAAAGGGATACTGGCCACGGTTGAAGTTGCTGCACTAGTTAGATCCCAGATCCTTGAAGGATGAAAAATACCATTACCTACCATGTCAGATTCACATGACAGAAGGGTAGTAGCATGGTCCCTGCAGCATGCTACAGTAATGGTGACAAATTAAAGATAAGATCAGATTACGGAATAACATGAGAGGTCTTTTGCTGGTAACCCCACTCTGACTAACAAGAATCCCTCACCTACAGACAGTGGTCCAATTCGTACATAAGAAAAGTTCAAGTATAATTCTAGAACAAAATTTAACTGTCATATCACTAGGATTAAGATAAAATACTATCTTCAGAGCTATTGAATTCCAAAACAATTGTATCTTTTTAAGTACATGGAAATACATGGCATGTAGATGTATAACAACTTCAGTAACGCTACAAACCAATAAGAATTAATAGAACAATCCAACTCCTGCATCATTCCTCTTTTGGAATAGATCAGTGCAGAAATAAATAAAGATTACAATAAAAGGCCTCAAATCTTGTGAATCGGTGAATATCAACAACCAACTAAATTTGTATCCAAACCAATGCCAAAAATTCAGATTCTTAAGTACAGCTTCTCTAACTAGAGAAGCCTAAGGTGTGCCGTATCATTCAGCCTTTTAATCTGCCAACCAGTTCTCAGAGAATGCTGCAAAACAGTCACTGAAGAGTCTTCTATGCAAAACTTATGTGACATCAGAGGGCTACATCCAAGAAGGCCAGTCAGGAGACACTTTATTGGCACAGAATGAGTAAATAGTCCTATACAAGACACAGTTGGTGAAAAGCTGTTGAAACCAGAATTATGCAGAGAACTTTGGTGGTTTACGTTGCCAGAAGAAATTTCGTCTTCAATTTCATCACCAGTGGTTGTCACAAATTGTAGCCTGCTCTTACCAGACTTTTTCCTTGAGAATGCAGGCCGGTGCCTGTTGAGCGAATCCCATTGGTTTGGAGGGAGAGAAGGTCCATCTTGGTCGTGAATTGAGTTAGTGACAAGAGAATGGGAGTTGTGCTGTGCAAATGCCTGGCTGTCATTTTGATGTGATGATAAGTCTAATCTCAATTTTTCATGTAATGCAAGGATAGTTCCATTTAAGAAGTGAATCATCCGGAATTCTACTTGTCTAAGTGATTCACCAGAAGGTGCAGTAAAATCTGGCTGGAACCTGTCAATTAAGCCTTGAACTTCGGGAGTATATATTTCTGATCGAAGGCAGCCTTCCCAATTCCCTTGACTAATTTCTGCAAGAGCGTCTGAGGATTGAATTTGTTCCTCTGAAAAATTGACTTCCTGGCCATAGGAACTTTAAAGAATAAGATTTCAAGCACAAGATTCTGGAATGTAGTTAGTCCTTTTCTCATTAGCAGTTATGCAACCATGAACCATCAGAAGTGAAATAGCTGAAGACACAGTTCATTGTAAAATAATCATGCTGCTACTACAGGTTCATGTAAACTAATTTCTGGAGTTTATTTTGTTCATGGCTTCCAACTATTGAATACCCTCAACCACATCTTTCTGAACAAGATTATTTAGTGTCTATCATCAAAATCACAGTTGTCATCGGAGTTTTTACCGTTTCCACCTTTTCCATTTTGCATTGATCAAATGGAGAATTAACATCTATTACTTTTATTCATACGAATCAGCATACAATTTCATAGATATGTTATTTAATCTTGCATTTACCCCCCTATTTAGAACAACCACCGCATTTTTAGCAAATTACAAGTGAAAATATTCAACATGAATTTTATAGAGTAAAAACACATTCTGGTCCTTTAAAGTTATACACATCACATTGGTCTTCCATTTATCATCAACACCCTCAATGATAATTAATACCAATAATTTTATTCTTTGAGGACAAATTTGATGGCAAGAAAATGACATTACAGGACCAATTTAATGTGACATATACCTTGGAAGACTAATTTGATGCATGTATGAATAGAGGACCAATATGTTTTGTGTGCTTGATAGGTTGTCTATTGTTTATTTGTTATACTTGTAATCTTTTCTCTCACACACACACACATATATATATATATATATTAATATTATCTTTGCTGAGCAAAAAAAAATGATGTCACATATATCCTTGGAGGATCAAAACAGATATTTACTCATTTAAAAGTGAACTAGCGGGATACAGGGTGTATGGAATCTTTAAAAAGCCTTATATCTTAGTATGAGGCAGCTGGATTTTAATAAAAAGGTGTTTGGCTAGTATTTTTATCTCAATCAATAAGGCAATATGTGAATTTCATAAGCATCTAGCATCATAAGCTAATTGTTCCTTTAAGCATTACATGCTCATCTATCATTATTGTTACTGATACAGTCAGCTAAGATCTGGAAGATAATATATGCTAGCTACCCTACTTTCTTCCATGTGTTTTTATCTCAGGTTTACCCTATGACGTCATCCACTAGTTTCAAATTGAACAAAAAATTAGATCAACAAACTTTGTAAACAAACATAATTGGAAAGAAATTGAGTCAGAGAAAATGCCAAACTTCTCTTCACTTTTTTTCAATTTTAGTTTTGTTTACTGTTCCATGTGTAATTAAGTTACAGAAAATCCAAAATGGCAACAGACATGAGTTTTATGCTAAATTTCATGTTACAAGGGAAATGATTTGAAGCCAATATCAATTCTCTAAATATTAGAAGAGAAAGCCAACTAAGCTGTTATAAGAGGATACATCTGCTTCTCATAATCTGAAAAGTAGCAGACTTCCACAGAGCAAACTAGCCTTAACAACAATCCAAAAACACATAGTATATTCAACATACAAAAGATGCTCTAAGAAAGTAAAGCATTTTATTATATTAAAATAACAAGTGAGCACACTCATTGTTGCTATCCACATTTATGATCAGTCAAGGAATCAGATCAACCATTTCCAATTTCATATACTCATATTTATAAATCAAACACCATGTCCCCATCTTCAACTTTAAACTCAGCCATTTAGAGCTCATGACCAAGCACAACCTGATTAAAGTTACTCAATCAAAGCCCAGACTTCGATTGCTAAAAATTCAAAGCATAAACAAACACACACACGGAAATATAAGGTTGGTCTAGTAATGAAGGGAGAAGGGAAGGGGAGAGAGATTGTGGGTTGAATTCCTGCTAACGAAAAACTATATATATATATATATATATATATATATATATACACATATATATATATATAACACAAACACACAATTCAGAAATCAGACACAACACGACTCAGCTAATGTACAAACAAACAACAAAGCCTTATCTCACTAGGTGAGGTCAGCTACATGGATCACACCATGCCAGTCGGATCGGTTACAATACAATGTACATAATACGTTTAAAATTAACATAAAACACAAATCTCGTCAAGAGAAACAAATAACGATATAAAAGCAAACATAAGTTACTATTGTCTAATTTTTAAGATATTCTCATTTATCTTTCTACAAGAGCTTAAAAAACATAAAATGCAGTTACAAGCATTCAAAACACATGGCAAGAACACATGTAGAACACACACAGAAACACTACTGTTTCAAAATGTAAGTGATCCTTGAACACAATTGAGCACATTCAAACTGAGAAAACTACCTTGCACACCGACACCGCCGTGGACCGCGCCCGATCCAGCGGCGACGAATACACGGCGCTGAACCGAATCCCCTGTGACTTGAGAAACACGGCCAGAGCCCTGGCCTGGCGCTTCCCGTTGGCAGTCAGCGCCGCGGCGGGGCAGCGGCCGCCGACCAAGTCCGGAGCCAGATTCAGCTTGCACTCGCCGTGGCTGATCAGGAAAACCTCCGTCACCGCCTCGTCATCCGGCACGGTGACTATCCCGTTCCCCGAAAAGCTCCGGGACAGTGCGGGCGGCGACGGCGGGCCGAGGACGTTGTAGGGATCCCAGACCTTGATCGAGGGGCCGAGCCGTGGCGTCCCGAGCGACGAGAGCTGCGGCGAGAGCGGAGACGCGGAGGCGTGGCACGGCAGCATCTCGGGCTCCTGCTCCAGAACCTTCTTCACCATGTGGTTGCCCAATTGGGCCCGGCCCATCAAAGTCCCGTTGAGGTTCCTCTCATCATGTTCTTCTTCCTCCTCTTGTTCCTCTTCCTCTTCTTCGCTGTCTTCCACACTTTGCACTGATTGGCTCGAACCCATTTTTACGCAAAACGGCGTCGGATCGTGCAAGATGCGGGGGTTTATCGCTCTGATTTGAAACACATCGCGTGGCGGGGTTTGGGTTTGGGATCTGAATAGGGTTGGGGGAGTTAAATGGGTGAGTGAAAATGAAGAGAAGTAGATCTCGTTGTGGCGTTTTCGATCTTCATTTCAACGTTCTTCTGAGCTAAAATGTAAAATCTACCGCATTGATTCAGATGAATGAATCTGTGTTTGTATATAAAAAAAAGTATGGTGTGAACTGTGAAACTATGAAGACGAAGACGAAGGGAACTACCTCTCGGCCACGGACTACGCATTAAATCTCGTCTTACCACGTTATTTTTTTTTCTTTTTTTATTAAAAAGGAAAGAAAATGTTACTATGATTATATTTTACAAAATTAATTATTAAAATAATTTAAAATAAAAATAATAAAATGATTTATTTAAAAAATAAATAAATATATAAAAATTTAAAAACTAAAAATATTAAAAATTTATAAAAAAATTGTTTATTAACTAGTTAAATGATTTTTTAATTAATAAAAATTAAAAATTAACTAAAATATTTTTTTCAAATATAACATATAAACTATAAGTACTATTTTACGTAAATAACCAGAAAAAAAATCCAAATATAAGCTACCCTTTATTTGCTTTACATGTTCATTTTGAAAGATTTTTATTTATGTATCATTTAACAGCCTAAGAAAAACGTTAGTTAGATTTTTTTAATTTATTCACCAAAAAAATGATTTTAGTTAAATTTTTCTTTATTTTATTTTTAAGTATTTTATACATTTTAAAAAAATAATGTAAGTATTGATAGTATAAATTTTTTATATGTTATTTAATTGCAAATATATAACAAGTTTGTAAATTTTTATAATATTTATCTTTAAAGAGAGTTAAATACTCAACTTATTTTTAAAGATTTTTCATACAGAATAAAAACAACAAAAAACAGGTTACTCATTGAAATAATTCTACTAAAGTACTAAATATTCTTATTCTCCATAAATATATTCTGGAAATTAGTTTGGAAATGCAAAATTACATTTTAAAAGCTAATTTCTGGAAGACAAATAAAATCGACCTTATTTTGGCAATTATTGATATTTATACCTCCCTTCTTTAATACTGTACCTACCTTCTGTTTTTTTTTTCTCTCAAAAAATATCTTCATAATTTCCAGAAGCCAACATCAATGTACCCCTTCAACCATACGAAGAAACCAAGAACTCGAAGACCTGGAGCTTTTCCAGAAATACATTGGCCACCAATTCTTTGAAAACTCTCTTCATGTTGGAGAACTCCTCCAGCGGCACACACCTCTTCATTGCGCAATTCTCCTTACTCTTAGTGACTTGTAATAATCTTTTATTTTTCTCTTCTCAGTTTTAGATATAAGAGAACGATGGCAGGAGGAGCTATCCTGCGGGCTGAAACCACTATGTCAGATTCATCGCCGTCGTAGCCAGATTCTCAGCAACAGTAGCTGCCAAAGATGACAATGGCCATCGAGAATGTTCTGACAACGCTGAGCCAGGATGATAGGCTAATCCAATACAGCATTCAACATTTTATGATACTGGTACATGTTAAATATTAAAAAAGTGTTATAATCCAATACAATATAGAGTATACTATATGATACATTAATATTGACTTCTGGAAATTAGTTTCCGAAATGTAAGACTTTTTGGAAATTAAGTTTCGGAAAAGGAGTTTTTTGAGAAAAAAAAATATATAAACAGAAGGTAGATCATTGAAGAAAGAAGGTATAAACAGTAACTGCCCCTTATTACTATGGTACACAATGATTGTTTGTCTGCATAAAAAGAAAAAGGCTTAGCCCAATCAATATTCCAGTTTGAGACTGCACTTGGATGACTCAGCCCTAGCTAGTTTCCTATGGTATTTATTTATAGCAATCCCATACACGATGTGGTCACCAATGTTAAGGATAAGCACAAGATATGCCTCCTCTCTGTTCATCACTCTCTTATGTTTCCCTTTTTTCTTCTCTGTTACGCCGCAAGCCTCCAGTCTCTGTATCAGCCTCATCCTCCACCTCATTCACTTCACTTAGTCAGGCATATGCCACTGCATCCTATTCAATCAAATCTTTCACTTTAAAAAATATTTATTTCAGGATCTCTTCCCTTGTGTCAACATTACAAGGTCTATGTCTTAATGGTGAATTTAATGGTGTTCAATTTGTGTATCAAGTTGCACCTTCAAAGGTCCTCCAAAAGCACCTACACTTCTATGCTTAGGTGACTCTTGTTGGAGACAGATCTCAATCTGTTTTGCTTTTCTCATATCAAAGTACTACTAGTTCAAAGATCTCCATTTTTGATCAATGGAGTATGTAAAATAGGAGAAACAAGAGCTGCCATACAGTTGCTGAGAAAGATTGGAGGACAATTAAATCAAGTCTAATGTTGTGATGCAGTTGTTGAGAAAGATTGAAGAAAAATTAAATCTCTAATGTAGTAATTATAATTGAGCGTGTGATTTATAAATCACACTGGCTGGCTGTCTAGGGATTTCACTGGCTGGCTGTCTAGGGATTTTCTCCCGATCTTGTTACTTGTAACTTTTTCAATGACAAAGTAAGAAAATTTTCATGACTTTTGTGGTCAAGTTAGTTTACTGAATTACAGAAATCTTATTAGTTACAAAATTATCCCGGGGAGCCCCCTTTCCCTATCCAAGCTAGATCAATATAGCCTTAATATTAATTACGAATGTGCTTGTCTTTTACTGGTCATCTAAAGAGATCATCTTGTAAATTAAGCTGCTGTTTCTTTATTTTTGGATAGAAGCAGATGAAGAAATTCATGATCGAGCCGTTCACTTTCACACAAACACTTTAACTCTCTGTCTGACTGTCTCGAAATGCTTCCAACGAGAGCTCTCGCTGTCACTCACACTCTCGGCGTTCCCTGGACGGAGCCTGAAAACGACGTCGTTGCTGGGGAAGCCGCTCTCTTAACGCCGTTCAAGTCAATCCTGGACAGTGACTGGTTCATGGACCAGTCTCACACTCACAGTGATTTTCTCCAGAACGACGCTTTAAATTTTGAGTCTGAATTCAATCAAGCCTGATTCTGGGCATCAGCCGAAAAAATTGGGCTTGACCATCATTTTAGAAGCTTGAATGGAGTCTCAAGTCTGGGATTGTTATGTCCTTGCCCACTATTATTGCTCACCAGGCTTGGCCTGCATTGAGCTTCGAGGTCTGCTTTGCCACCTCTAGTTATGTGGAATTATTATGATGTGTTTTAAATTTTAATCATACAATTATGATGTGGCGAGGGCGGCAGTAGCCGTGGTGGTGAGTTGAAACAAAAGAGAATGAAGGGGTATCTGGGGACCCCTATCGGCGATGTCAAATGACGCTGCTGGTTGGTTAATCCTCGTGCTCCGGGATCCTCCCTCCTATGTCCAATTAATGCCTCTTTTCCCTGTTCCCTTCCTTTGTACTTTTATACTGCCTCCACTTGACCTAATGGGCTCTCAAAGAGTTCATTAAGTCCCTTTGGGACTTTTTTTCTTAAAAAAAAAAACGGTTCTGTTTTTTCCTTTTTTTTTTCTCTGTTCTCTTTTTCAATTTTGTTTTTGGAATCCGGACAGAATTAGGGTATAACAAGCTGTTTCAATGATTTTGCTTTAGATGTGTTCAGAGCTGAGGTTTGTAGTTTTCTTTATCCTGTGCCATGTTTTACATCAATGTTTACCTTTATTATTGATCTTGCCATTGATTTTTGTTCGGGCAATAGCACATTGTACCATGGCTAGGATGAAATGAAAGACAGGTGCTTTGGTAGCAACAAGATGGTTAGTAGAGATATGCATGGTACCACAGTTTGGGTACTTTCATTTCTCACCAGAAATGATTCTGGGAGTTGTTCAAATCTGTTCCATTCGGACATTATTCCCACTTACATGAACTCAATTGTCAATAATTATCTTACAGAAATATAATTAGATGGCACACAGCTCTATCTTCCTCTCACTCGGTTTGATTGAACTATGTACTATATGCACAAGGCTTTTCAGCAGGTATAATAGGTGACCACTGCAAAAACATGAACTGGAGACTGTAGGGTTCATTTTTTTTCATTCAGTTGGTGAAAAATTTAAGCATACTGCATATTTTATATTCGTGAGTGGTTGTCACAAGGCCTTTTACTCCCTAATCTTATGAGGCTCCCTCTCAAGCTGTTCTGTAACAAGTGTTTCATCTTTAAATTTTGACCTTCATTATTGCTTTGTTATTGCCGTCTTAGGTTTTGTTTTTGATATCTAGTCTCTTATGTTTATTGCCAGCAATTGCGAGAAAGTCAGGATGTCCTTCCAGAGCAAATTAAAGAAGTACTGTTGGACATAGCAAGTTTCCATGGGATGATGTGAGTGAAGTTCTTGACAAATGCTATCCCAATAGAGGCACTAACTGTAGTTGCTGTAGCATGCAGTTCGTAAAATCCATTGCTTCTTCGTGTCCGTAAAGTTGTCTCCAGGCTACAAGATCAAGAAGGATTAGCCAGTATTTGCTTTGGGAGGAGTTAGCTCCTTTATTTTTCTGAATTTCAGCAAACTTATATTGTTAATTTTTATTATTTTTTTATCAGCAAATGTTAATTTGTTAGTTTGTTAAAGTGTTAATTTTATTAGCAAAGGGAATTCAACCCGCGATCTTTTCCTTCTTTCTTAACAATCCAATCACCTTATGTCTCCTCTTATATTGTCATGGAATAAATTGTTTTGTTTGCTATTTTCCCCTTCTTAATATAGTTCTTTAATAAATTTCTTTCCTGCCTATTTAATTTTGAACTAAGTTTTAAATTAATCATGCTTGCAGAGTTCTCAAAATCCTTAATGTGAAAATTTTTGGACAAGTGCAACTGGTGGAGCTGCCATTGCAGTTGTAACCCAGATTCGGAGACTCCAAAAACCATCATGATGCAACTGCAAATGTGGTTTCAGTCTGCAATTTAAAATCCTGATTTTTAATATGATGCATCATGCATTATTGCAATTCATGTTGGAAATAGTCTCTTCACCTATTTATAAAAATGATTCACGTTTTTCTCCAAATTGATACACCTTCTTTTGACCCACAAACACCGAACTGAAGCAGTTGGAAACTTGAGAAACTCCTGAACTGGTCATCATAATATGAATTTTCAAATGGGTGAAGCTCCCTATTCTACGCCAAACTTTATGGCCAAATCTATAGTGAAAGAGTTTTGTACCGTAATATCTACAAGAATCGTTGTACCACAAACACGAAATTGTAGGAGTCCTACAGTACTAACAGGTAGGGATTCCTTACAACTCAGTTTCTTTGAGGAAAGGGACACATGATTGAAATAAGGCATATGAATCTTTAAGATGGTTAGATCAAAATTATGAATCAAGCTTGGAATGAGAATGGAGGGAGCAACCTTCTCTGTCAACTCATCCATCGTCTCATTATTGACATCTGTAATTGGCTCCTCCTATAGAAAAAGGAATACCATCAACATAATTAGAAGAGAAATGTACTCCGGACAGTAAAAATTTGAAATATACACTACTGATCATATATGAAGGCAGCATACACACAAAAACAAACTAAAACTTTCAGTTTCAGAGGAGGAAAAAAAAGGCTGAATACAGAAAGGACTAATTTGTAAGGTTCCACCTTCACTATATACACAATTCTGAATTCCAAGACACGTAAAGATTTGGCAGGAAAATCCCAGTAAAAAATTGATGTTACTTGGTGGAAAATGGAAATCATAACCTATTATTGGATTTCTATTAATTTCAAACTCTCAAACTAGAATTCCATTTTACCCGACACAAGGAGAGCACTCGAAAGGAGTTAACTACCTCTGGATGTCCACATATATACACATTGAAGTACTAATGTTAATACTTAATACTATTTACCAACCTATGTTTGCTGTTTTGGAGTGTCCATTTTGCGTATCTGGGTTTCCAGAATACGTCGCAACAGACCTTGGAGGACGACTAAGCTTTCATACAGTTGACTTCTCAAAATCATGGTTTTGATTATTTTCTTCTTAACTTGCTCTTTGGAAAAAGTGAAATTGATAGTCAATGACAAAATATGCAAGTCTTAAACATAGTAGAGACAAATTTGCAGGCACTGCCAATCTCATCATCTATAAAGATTATAAAGAGAACAGTAAAGTTTAAAACCCGTGATGATAATAAAATGAAACATATACACAAAATTAGCCTCCAAAAGAACACGAGAAAAAAGAAGTTATTGTTCAGTGTGCAAGAATAGTAATCCTGGATTTGAACAGGTTCACCCAGTTTGGATCTAGAAACTGCTGAGGAACATAGCAAAACTCACCAAAGGTAAGGAGGCCTGCTGCCTAGCAAGGTTTGCCTTTGCAATAATACATTAATACTCTTCAATATGTGCAAACCGTTGCATGAACAGATCATCCTCACTCTGCATTGTGCAACAAGATAACGTAAAATTACGGACTTGACTAATAACCCAAGCATGGAACATTTATAAACAAACCATGTTCTACAGTTATTAGATGACATGCAAAATATAGACAATTAACCTTCAGCTGCTTCTCAGGAGTCAAAACTTTAAATTGCAGAAGAATCATGAACAAAAATTGATATTTAGATGGAATTAAAGCTTTAATAGCACGGCAAATTAAACACGTGAGCCAGTTTTTTTAATAATGGAAGCAGCTCTTGTTATGTTTAGGAATTTACATATAAAAAAAAAATCCAGCAGAACCAATGCAACAATAAAAGATGTATAAAAGGGATTCTGCAATGGTTATAAAATTAGATATCATGAAAAGCATATTGGAAAAGCTGGCATGATTGGCTTTCAGTGATTGGGTGTGCTAAAAATGGAAATAAAAATGATGAGAAAAATTATCGCAATTGCATAACCTTATTAGACCGACTTGCTTCAGACACCCAACAATTGAAACAATTTATTTATACAATTCAGAGCCAGAATAAAAAGGGTGATGCCAACAATTATCAATGACTATATTGAGTATCATTGGCTATATACACGTGGGAGAACAGAATCATTGATGCTAAACTATTCAACCAAGGAATTCAGCAAGGTTTGTAGTCGGCAAGGACTACAGACAAAATCTGGAATGCAAATGCAAAATAATAAGCAAAGTTTTGTGACAAGTGTAATTGACACAAAAATGTTCTCCAGTAACTGAACATAATGACTCAAAAATCGTGCAAGCTTGTATACCGTCTCAAAAAACATAATTTGTTAGTTGCCATCAAATTCACAATAACTTAATTTGTAAATAGAAAGCATCTTACCCAATTGTTACAACAATCGGCCTTTAGCAATCATTTCACGTAGAAATTCCTCAGCCTTATCATTCTCACCCTTTTCAAAAAGAACACAAATAATTATTTCAAAAGTTACAGCATCAGGGCTGCAATCATTATCTTCCATTTTGGACTTCATGGCCAAAGCTTCATCAAACAAGCCCTCTCTACAAAGCCTTTAGTAAAAGATCTTCCACCTTTACACAGTCCATCAATAAGTACTGTGTATGTGTGCATGTTTGGTTGAATTCCCTGTTCTTTTATTTTATTGAATAATGCAATTGCCTTGTCAAGGTGTTGGTTTTTGAATAAAGCTTCCAGCAAAGATGTGTAGGTGATTACATTAGCTGGTTGATCTTTCTCTTGCATCTCACCAATAATATCCCAAATATCTGATATTCTTCCTGATTTGCACAAACCAACAATAAGAGAATTATAAGTCGTTGTGGTAGGAACAATATTCGTTTGTAGCCACGTCGTCCTGTCGAGAACGTTTCCAGCGAGACTTTGTGGCTGCTGCAAATGCTTTTCAAAAAAATTGCCCAAATCTGCAATTATCGAATAGAACAAAATCTAATTCAAGCGTTGGTTCATGTCCATTAGCATGTTGTAAGTGATCTTGAAGTATTTCTCATCAATTAATTCCCGTGAATTCTCATGAACGTTGGATGTTGAATTGTTTCCCTTCATATTATTTATTTATTATTTACCATGAGAGCGTGTTTTATATTTTGCTTCATGATGTAAGTGAATAATTCTTTCTCTCATTTTTTATTGGTAATAACTGGTTAGTTTATTTAAACTTAAATAAAATAATTTTAAAATAAATATTTTTTTAATACGTAAATAGAATTTTTTCTTAAAATAAAAAAATTAAGTAAAAATAATTTAGACACGATATTAACAAAACACAAACTTGCTTATTTTATTAAAATATTTTTTTAATAAATAAGTTTAAACAAATTAGTCCAAATCTTATTTGAGTTGAGTAAGATCAATATGAATTATAAAGTTGTGTATCCAAGAATTTAATGTAATTGTATACTTAAAACTCAAATTTGATATTTCTAATTAACTCTAAATAATTACTTTCTATGTCTCAAAATAAATGTTGTCTTAGATTGTTTTATATATATATATATATATATAATTAATGAATAGATGAAAAAAAAATTAAATATCAATATTATATCAAAAAATAAAAATAATATTTATTAGAAGTACTAGTGAAAAGACAATTGTTATTATGGCTATTGAGCGAGTCTAACTCAATTGGTTGAGTAGGATGTGAGTGTTATAAACCTTCTTTTGTAAACAAATATTTTTAGTAATTTCAAGGGTTCTTTAAACACTACTTGAAATGGTTTTTTTAAAAACATTAATTTCTAATTTTTATATTTTCTTTCACTTTTATTCTCACTATATTTATTTATCTTTCTTGCTAGCTTTTAAAATAAATCATGTTTTTTTGTTATTTTATATTTTTTAATTACTTCAACAGTTAATTTTATCGAATACTTATAATTTAATAAGTTAGTTTTTGAATTTTCAATTTCCAGAGTTTTTCAACTTTCAGTTAGTTTTTTAATTTTCAGCTATTTTTTTACCAAAAGCTAATTTTACTAAACATAGTTTATATTAAAAAATTAATACAACATTTATTTTAGGACTACTTTTTAATGTGACATTTATTTTGAGAGAGATGAAACATGTACTAATTGAGTGTTATCTCCAATAAGGGTTTTTATAAGTAAAGGATGGTGGGAGGGGGAAGACTAGGAAAGAAAAAAAGGGGAAAAGGAGGATTGGGTTAGGGTAGAGAAGGAAAGAAAAAAATAAATGAAGGAGAGAGGGTGAGACCAGTGAAGGAATAAAAAAAAAGGCTAAAAGAGGAGAGGCAGAAGACTAGTTAAAATAATATAATTAATTATTTTTAATTATTTAAAATTAAATTATAAATAAGTATTAGAAAACAAATTTATTGTGAGATATAAAAAATGATTTAAAATATAAAATAAGATTTACTATTAAAATAAATAATTTACAAAATCTTGAAAGAAGCATTATACTTCAGAATTTAATATAAAAATATGATTAAGATCTTAAAATAAAATTTGTTATTAGAGGTGTTATCTACGGTGATTGGTGGTGAATCCAAGTCAATCAATGGTGGAAATGGAATATCCTTGTCTTGTCTGACCCACTGAAATGGGATTCGGCGCACCGTCCGGAAAAAAGCAGTGGTCCCTGCCCTTGTTAGAATGAGTCCAATTCTTCATCTTTCAAACTTTAGATCCCATGTTGTATCCCACTTCACCACGCATCTAAAGTACATAATGTAGCCAAAAAAGTATATATTATGTTTTATGATAAATACAATAGCTCATGAATAATTTAAGGCAACTCTTTTATTATGGACGTAAATGTAGCTCGAGTCTCACGTGAATGGAGCTGGGGTAAATATTTTAAGTGGACACTATAAATTTAAAGTTTGATTAAGATTCTTTACCAGATTAAATACGTTTTCAGCAAAAGTAACTTTACAATTGTTTTTTTTGCTGAATTTAGTAAATTTAAATAATTTTACAAAAAAAATCATTATTTCTGTATATCTCTTTGATTAGTTGAAATTAGGGACGGTAACGAGACAGAGAAGGAATAAGTATTTGTTAAGTGAATATCTATGATTTTCTAAAGTATTTGTGGATATATATCTACTACTTCGTAAATATTTATTAAAATATAAAATTAAAAGAAGAGTATAAAATACAAAAGCTTCACACCGTGTTCAAGATAATGAACCCAACGAAAGAGTGAGAATTGTGAGTTGAAGCTATTCATTGCTTTGTAAGCCGAAATTTGAAAACCTTATTTGATTTTATTAGAGTTCTCGTATATTTCAAGTCGTGTTTGTGTTATTGCTGGAAAAAATTGTCTAGTGCTTGAAAATGAAAAGTATTTTAGTATATGCTTGAGCCTCATTCTGTCCTATGGTCAACCTCAGTTCAAACTTCAAAGTGCTGAATTAGTCTAAAGAGGTGTTAGCATCTTAGTCTCTCGTATTTATTTTAACACACTTTATAATGTTTGTTAAAATTATTAAAAATTAGAAAATCATAAGTAAATTTTATTAAATAAGAAATAAGTCTCACAAAAATTGTAATTTTTAATCAATTCTAATTAATAATAGAAAGATATATTAAAAAAATGTATTGGTGACATTTATCTTAATCCAAATTATAAAGGCTTGATTGAGGTCAACACCTCTTTCAAGTACAAGATTTCTAAAATACAACGGCAAATAATAAATCATACCTTGGCTAGGAATAAATTTACTATGTCACTGCAAATAATACACTTGCATTAAGACATGGGTGAGAATATACACTAAATGCTTGTGTGGTGTTTACTGGAGTTGTGTGAATGTTTCGACCTAAGAAAAATGGTTGTCCGATATTATGTTTATAAACTTTTTGGCCTAACAGTTGAATTACAAGATGTTCACACATATAGATACTAGCCTAAGATTGACTATACACCTGCCTCGAGATTTATGTATCTTCAAACAATGGCCTTAAAACCCTTTAATTTGCAAAGAAAACATATTCCGCATGATCTTCATCTGTCTTTATAGCCTTCGAGCATGTTTTACTTCAAACTTCTCTAAGGTTGTGTTTGTTAAAGATCTGAGAAATAGAAGAGATGAAAATAAATAAAGGGACAGTAAAATAAAGTGAGAAATAAAATGATAAGTAAAATTGTTAAGTTGAAGAAAAACAAAAAAGAGATGAAGAGAGAAATAAACAGATGAGTGAAAATAGATTAAAAAAAATAATATACGTGAGTTCTATCATTTTTAAATTTGGTTTCACCTTATTTTTCCTCCAACAAACCCCTAAAATTATTTATATTCTTCCAATATTAATTATGTCAGCTAAACCGAACAAAGCCTAAAGGACTCTTTTCAACCGCTTTTATTTTTCAATTCTTTGAACCATATCTTTCAATAAATTTGACACAGTAACTTTTTCTATTTGTGTTGAACCATCTTGCTTTATGTCATTTCCTTTAACTACATGTTTTCCATAAGCTATACACCTTTGGAGAGATTCACCTTTTATTCTTCGAAAACTATTTAGGTAAAAAATGCCTAGAAAATTTTCTAAAGTAACACCACCACCACCAACTAACTTTTATACCCCCAATACCTTTTGCAAACTCAAGAGAAGGTGGAGGCCATAAGAGGAACTTTATTGCTAAGTTCTTATTGAGTTCTTATAAGATCATGTTTTTGTTGAGTTATTCAATTAGAGAGAAATGAAATATGTAAGTCTAGAGAATGTTCTTGTATAAAAAGTCTGAAAATCTCTGGCATCATAAAGGCAAAATCTCTCTTTCTCGAACTTATTGCAGAGTTCATATTGATTTTATCATTAGAGTAAAAAATTGTTAGAATTCTTAAATCTTGAATGAGAATAAAAAGTCCACAAAAAGTGTGCTAAAGAATCCAAAATGAATTCTACCAATAAAATTGTTATAGTATCATCCACTTTTAAGATTGGATCTTAATAGAGTAAGTCTAGTAATTGGCGAAAAAGCCTTAGTAAATATTGAAAGAAGGAAATGATTAAAAGTTTATTCACATCTAATTGTGAATGTACAAAATATATATATATATATATATATATATATATATAGAGTACGGAGGAATAATAAAGTCAAAATTATCTATAACTTGAAATTAAATTATAACAACTTGTAATTAATTGTTTTATCATATCAATAGTCTAACAATGAGTATGTTTGCAAATTGAACAAGAACATGAACATAGAGGACCTGAATATGCTTGTTTAGGGCCTTTTACCAAACAAAGAAAATATCATGTTCCATATGTTTGGTGTAGCCATGCATAATAGTATGGTGATCTAGGGTAGCAGTTAGTGGAAAATCTATTCATTAATGAGAGTGGATAAATATATCTCCTCATTTTAATAAAGTTATATATATTTATATTAAAATTTTATATTTTACATCTTTAATTTTATATGTTTAAACCCTCTAACCTATTTTTATGCGAGAATAAACGAATGCATCATTTATTTTAATAAAATTACAAATATTTTTTTATAAAATTTTATATTTTACATATCTAAATAAACGGTTTTCACCAACATCAGATCTTAGATTCTGCCACAATTTTCAAGTCATAATAGTATATACAAGAAAAGGAAAGAAAAAGTCTAAATCCAGGTGACTTCAATTGTTGTAAGAGACAACCTTTTGCATTCTTCTTTAGTTTTTGAACGAACAGCTATGATATGCTTTTTGGCCAATAATGAGAGAAGGTTTAAGCTAAGAAAGATACAAGTGCCTGAACTGGAGCGTCGATCGTCAAGATCTTATGCTTAGTGTGCATCACATAATGTAATGATGGAAAAGGAATTAGAGGTAGTACTAAATACTTATTGTGTAAAGATAAAGATCTCAAGGCAAAATGTCTTTAAGATAGTAAATAATATGCTTAATTGTTATCTACTGATCTTGGAACACTTTTAGTCTGTTTTCACCACTGAAGATCACAACACTCAATAAAATGAAGTTACATCTAATAAATTAGTTTGATGAAGTTATCAATCAAATATCTCATTTTTTTTTTTTTTATCAAATGAGCTTATAACTAGTCAAATAGATATAAATTGATTAAAATAATTTGCTAGTATGTGTCTATAGATATTTAATTTGAAAACATTCCTTACATTCTATTAAATGCTTTAATTTATTTAAAGAAGAAGTATTGACTGATTTTTTAAATTTTTATATAATAAAAAAAAATTAAATCAAAATTTTCTATTTTTTATTTCTTAAAAAAAGCTCCTTAAAAAAGGGTTACTATATCATGTTTGACTTATGTTATCATGATAAGGTGAGTTAGATTCGAGATTTAACAAGATCAAGATTAAGATAGATCTTAATAATTAAAAAATATCTATAAATTATTCACTAATAAATCCTCCACATTTTCTTTTTGTCTATTTTTTATTGGTTGACTTATTCTCATAAACACGTGATAATAAGACAAAATTTTATTAAAATATTTATAGTTGTATAATAAAAAATTTAATAATTTTATTCATACATCTATAAATTCATAATAAATTGTTTATAGAATATTAGAAATATTAATAAGAATACAGTAATACTTTAAAATTATACGTCCGTCTTACGAATTGAAGATTTGAAGAGATAAAAGTAAAAGAGAGAGAGAGAGAGAGAGAGAGAGAGAGAGAGAGAGAGAGAGAGAGAAGAAAATAGTGAAAATAGATTGTGAACGAGTGAGACAACAGTGAATGCTCAAAAGAAAATGTAATTAACCTTCTCAATTAATACTTTGACTATCTAGTGTCTACCACTGGTTCCATGAAAACCTTGGGTCAAAACTAACCACAAAAAGAACACTAAAAAAAAGGTGCTAGTTGCCAAAATAGTACATATAAAGAAGAAAACTTAAAGTTAAACAAGAATTGAAATTTATTTTAATAATGGTCGTAATAATAAATTGTATTGAAAAATAAATTACTAAAAGGATTTTATAACTAAAAGAGAAAGATTAGTAATATAATTTTTAATATTTTTAATTGTTAGTTAATTTTTCAAAATGTTATTTTTGTTTCATTTAAGTGTCAATTTTTTTAGATAATTTTAATTATATTTTTAAAGTTAATAATAATGAATAATTAAAAATATTGTATCGTAATATAAATAAAAACTCTCTAAATAAAAATAATAAATTTATTTCTAAACTATTATTTTTTAAAAAAATTATGAATAATTAAAAATCTTGTATCATAATATAAATAATATATCAGAAATCTTATATATAATTTATACATTTAAAAGTAGGTAAATGATTATTTTAGACTTAATGCATAAATTGGTAACAATTTAGTCTTTAAGAAAATAAAAATTCTGATTTAATTATGAATATATAAATAATACGATGATGATTATATTTTATCGTTAAGTTTTATAAAATCATTTTAACATTAAATTATAACATTAAAAAATAATTTGACATTAAATTATTCAACAAATACAATTATAATATTTTTTACATATTCAATAACTAAATCAAAATTTTCTTCGTTTCAGAAACTAATTTATCCTTTACAAATTCATGAATCAAAATAATCATTCATTTTTTATAGATATTTTTTATTATAGATTATAAATCTTAATTAATATAAAATAAACACTTATTGTGTAGCATACAAAAGCTAAAATACTAGTGATAAAACAAGCACTTAAATACTGTATTAAAAAAAAAAAAAAAAAACACTTAAAAATTTGCACATAGAATTTGTCGCATATATGGAACACGTATATAAAACACATTTTCGACCTTTAATGTGTGAGAAGACATAAAAAAAAGAGGAGTGCCGCCACCGTTGCCCCACACATCTTCCCTTTGCTCCATTTTCCTTTTTCTCGTTCTCACTTCCAAAACTCCTCCATTCATTCCTCGCATTTCCATCTTCCAAAGCTCTTTCTATCAAAGGTTTTTCTTTTTCTTTCTCCATTCACAATTATTTTTACACATTCCTGTCATGTTTCCTGGCTCCATAAAAACGAAAGAACACCAATAAAAATTGTTTTTTTTAACCAATTGTTTTGTGTAATTTACCATTTATTGTGATGCCGTGACGAAATGGAGTAAAGAGTGTCTTCATTTTTATTGCAGATCGAGCTTTGGAAAACTTGAGGAAGCATTTGAGTAACAAGCCCTTTGTCAGATCCCTGAAGGGTTGTGTTCATTTGTCGAAATTATAACAACTTGCTTGGAACAAGCATAAGCCATGGCAAGCGCGTTGCAGCAGCTTCAAGGGGTTCAAGGGAAGCTTGCTGTGAGTGTGAGTGTCAGTGTGAGGAGGAGCTTGCATCATTGCAAGCCTCAAATTGGGTTTGCAGCATTTGGTGCTCCTGTTTGTGCAAGGAGAGTTTGGGGCAATAGGGTGGCATTCAGTGTCACTACTTGCAAGGCCTCAACAAGTGATGTGATTGAGAAGAATGTGACTGAGAATGGGATGGTGAGTAGTGAGGGTGAAACCAGTTTCACTTGTGTCATGAAGTTTGGTGGCTCCTCTGTGGCTTCTGCTGATAGGATGAAAGAGGTGGCTACCCTTATATTGAGTTTTCCTGAGGAGAGGCCTATTGTTGTTCTCTCTGCTATGGGAAAAACAACAAACAAGCTTTTGCTGGTATTTTTTTTTTTTTTTTGCTCAACTTCTTATTTTTTTTTTTCATGTTGGTTTTTGCACTACTTTGGTTTGCGCTGGTTAAGGATTGTTGTTGAAGATAAAAGGGTTGCTTTCTGGTTTTGTTAGGCTGGAGAGAAAGCTGTGAGTTGTGGTGTTATCAATGTGTCAAGTATTGAGGAGCTGTGCTTTATAAAAGACCTGCATCTAAGGCAAGAGCCATGTGTTTTCTCTTTTTTGCTTTTACTAGTGTAGCATAATAATATTTGAAGAAAGAAAAATAACTTTTATTTTTTCCCAAAAGGAATGTTATTTTCTGATTGGATGTTCTCACCTTCATATCAGGACTGTGGATCAGCTTGGTGTGGACGGATCTGTTATTTCAAGTAAGTTGCTTTTATCTCATGATGGTTAAGTTGGAGTAGGAGCATTTGAATATTCATTAATTTATTTGTTTAGATAAAAAGTTCTTCTTTGATCATTTCACCAGACTAGTTCTGTGTATTCATTTGTGTGTAGCAATAGCACCAATAGGCTTATGTATGGGGAACATACATTTGGTTAATTCATTCTATTTATGACACCTGTTTGCATATTTGTTACTGTTTGACTATGTAATTTCATAATTTTGTCTTATGTTGAGAATTGTGATTTCAACATTCAAGTCTATTTTATACAAACATATCCTGAAGAAGTTTGTGAGTGAGTTTCTCTGGTCTTATATCATTGATTGTCTTGATGTCATAAATGCCAATCCAATCTGGATGTTTATTGTTCAGGAGTTAGAATTAACAATTATTTGGTGCAGTGGAAGAATGAAACATTTTCACATACAAATCAAGAAGAATTTTATGATAAATCAGAGAAATTTTACTCAGATTACTGCTAAACAATTACAAATCAAAGGCTTCAAATAGAATGCATAAGAAAAAATAAACTAGGAAAAATAACTTAGAAAAGGAAACTAAACAGGATAGAAACTAATTGTAGGAAATTAATTATCTCAGCAAAATAGAAAATAATTAGCATGTGCTGCATCATTTTATATACAACCTGAAGCAGCAGCTACATTGTATATGCATCAACGTCTGTGATGAAATAGACCTTGTATGAGTGAGATGAAATTGTACTCTATAATTGTGATTTTGATATGCTGTCACAGGAAAAAAAAATGGCATTTCATACTTTGACTTTGTCATGTCATACACTTTCAAGATTGAATATCGGCTTATCAAACAATTCAGAGAAAAATAATTTCACTATACATCTCTCAAATCAAGAAAAAGCTAAGAGTCTGGCATAGATTTTGATTATAATTGTAACATTAACCATGAATTTTGTTTTACAAGTTCATAGTCGCTGCAAGTTTTTCATTTCATTTTATCACCGTATGAACTAAACATATTCTATTATACGCCTTCTTCTTGTCAGTATGGTTGTTTGGTAATTTTCATATGTTTGTACTCATTTTTGTGGCTGACTTCGTATTGTATGTGGAATCATTTTCAGAGCATCTAGAAGAATTGGAGCAACTTCTGAAGGGGATAGCTATGATGAAAGAATTGACTAAAAGGACTCAGGACTATTTAGTCTCCTTTGGAGAATGCATGTCGACAAGGATTTTTGCTGCATATCTTAATAAAATAGGCGTCAAGGCTCGCCAAGTAAGTGTTGTCATTTGCCTATTTAATACATATTGTGACTAAGTTTTTTAGCATTTTTATTGCTTTCCCATGATAGCCCAACTCTGAGCAAGATTTTAGATTTTGATTTGTTGTCTGTCTGTGGTCAAAGTGATTTATTGCTAATTTAATTGTTTGACAGTACGATGCATTTGAGATTGGTTTTATAACAACTGACGACTTCACAAATGCGGACATTTTGGAAGCAACTTATCCAGCTGTTGCAAAGAGATTGCGTGGTGATTGGCTCTCCGATCCTGCAATTGCTATTGTTACTGGCTTCCTTGGAAAGGTATTTGTGATGTCATGTTTTTCAATGCTTCTTTTCATTTCTTTTCTTCTCCAGGATTGTGTTACTAAAATGATAATTCTCTAATTACAAAAACTTTTGACTTGTTTTTCTTCTTGAAGGCCCGGAAATCATGTGCAGTGACAACACTGGGAAGAGGGGGCAGTGATTTGACAGCTACAACAATTGGGAAAGCACTAAGGTTGCCTGAGATCCAGGTTTGTACAATTGTACATAAAAACACATTTATGCATGTCAAAATGGAGACAAGAAAACCATTAATTTCAATCTCTAAAACAGGTATGGAAGGATGTTGATGGTGTCCTAACCTGTGATCCAAATATATACCCAAAAGCAGAACCTGTTCCTTATTTGACATTTGATGAGGCTGCAGAACTAG
>PYAF01001297.1:2776769-2794586 GCA_007407185.1 Glycine tomentella | reverse complement strand
AAACAACTCAGAAGTTGTATGTAAATTTACAACTTCAAAATCGTAAAAAAAAAACAAAAAAAGTCATAGAAATAAGAAAAAAAAAATCGAAAGTAGTAATTAGACTTATAACATCTAAGAAGAAGAAAAAAAACAAGTTAAAAGTTGTAAGTAAATATATTTACGCTTCGCAAATCCACTTATATATGATTTCAGTGAAAAATTTCAAAAAAAAATAAAATAAAAGTTATGACATGTGTTACCATTTTTGAATCACTCATTACAACTCATCCCTGTCCCTGATAATATTTTTAAAACATATCCTCAAATGATAATTTTTTTTTACCCTCTTTATTTCAAAAAGCCTATTTTGAAGCCTTAATTGGGTGATAAATCATTGAAATTAAAAATAACTAATGAATGTATTAAAACAAAAGATATTCAATTTCTTAATTAATATGCGGCCGGCACATTTTTTATCTTCGTAGAAGCACATGTTTCAGACTATTGACGAGACAAGGGATCTACTATTAATGTCGCATTTTGTAATGAAATGAAATAACATTATTAAAAAAATTGAACCTCTAAAATTTTCTTTTGAAGAGAAATAACATTCTTGAATTGTTACCTTAAAAAAACATTCTTAAATTGATGACTCTATTTTATATAATAGATTTAATTTTTTATTTTTGAAAACAAAATGATTTTTATTTTTATTATTATATATAATGAGCCTCTATTTTAAATTAATTAATATTTATTTTCTTTGATTAAATATTTAATGAAATTAATGGATTTTTTATTTCTTCATTTGTTATAATTAATTTTCAAAATTTTCACTCAACATCAAAAATAATGTATTACGTATCTTTTTTAATATAATATTTATTAATTAAATTTATTTAAAAATATTTTAAATTAAAAATTTAATTAAGTATTCAATTTAAAACATTATTAAATATTATATATATATATATAAAGAGAGAGAGAGAGAGAGAGAGAGAGAGAGAGAGAGAGATGCAAACTAAGGACGAAACAAAAACTATTGATGCCAAAAAGTAGAAGTATCCAGAAAACACTAAATGATCCAAATTCAATGTATATATGTTATATTGTACCCCACACACCTCTTTCTGCGCTCTAAATAAGAAATAAGTAAATTATACAATATACAATCCTAACAAAATAGAATACCAAGAAAGTTACTCGCAGCACACAAATACGCTAACTGTGTTGTCCCCTATTGAAATATGCTACATCTCTTGTGCTCAAATATTATAAACTTAATTCACATTAAAGAATCCATTTCCTTTTCATTTTTTTTGGGGCACCCCAAAAATCTCCAAGGGACAAACATGACTTTATATCACGGAGCAATGGGAAACCTACAAGCAAGCCCATGTTATCTTGTTCTTTTCCTCCATTATGTTTTTTTTTTTTTTTTTTTTGCAATTATCTTATTTAAAAGATGAAGCAAGTAAACAGAATCCCCTCTTTTGATCTTGGTTTCAATATTCATCACCAAATCACCGGTCCTCCTTTTATAGAAATCTTAGATCTAGCTTTTAACACAAGGTTTTGGGGGAGAAGAAGAAGCAAAGACGACGGTGTATAAATACAAGAGTAGAAGAAGAAGCAATTAGAGGGAGAGTTAGTGAGCAAGGTGGATCGAAGGCAAGGGAAGAGGTCTCTCCCTCCTCATGAGGAGAAAAAAGAAGCTTTCAACTTTCCTATTATTCATCCAACACCATCTCAAAATCGAAAGGAACAAGCTTCACCATCACCCTTTTCACTCCTCATGAGTACCAACAAAAACAACACCTTCTTCCCCACCCCACATGGCCAAATAAGCACTTCTGAATTTGTTAATAGCCAAAATCCACCCCAGGCTACAAATCAAGGTAAACTATATATTACTACCAGGTTAATGATATATCATGTGATTCTTATAATTTATATATTACCATCGATGTTATTATATGGTCCTCTCAATTATATGAATCTGGATCCACATCTCATGAATTTAATTTTATTCATTTTAGAAATTCAAATATAGTCTACTTATTATATGAGGTGGTGGGATAAAGGTTAGCCCACTGTGTTAATTTCTAACATATTCAAAGATATTTTCAACACATCAATAACCCGAGTGCAACTTACGTGATACTTCTTCTCTCTCAAAAGTAAAGGGAAAAAAAAGCAACAAAAAAGTTAGTTTCTGTCATACTTTGTTGTTTTCCTATATATATATATATATAAAAAAAAAAAAAAAAAGATCTTCACCTGTTGGTGCATATATGTACAACCATCTCGAATTCTCGATCTGCCAATAACGCGAGAGTTGAAATTGACACATTTCCATTATCTACCCTCAATATTATCATCAATGGCTCTCATGTACCATATCTCAGTTTTTTTCTTTGGTCTTCCTTTAACTACACATATACAGCAATAAATGTTTGGCAATCAATTTCACATTGCATTTCTCCACTTCCCTTGTATCTCTACACTCTAGTTTTGAAAACCAACAAGTCTTACATATACAGTTCTTCTGGTGCTTTTAATGTTATTCTTCAGTCAAAATTAAAATTTCAACTTAGTAATTCACGCAATAACAAATATTTGAATGCGAGATATTATTGAGATGAAATTTCAATTCTGATAAGAGAACAATTTACACCAAAAATACCAACCGTAACTAATTGTATCTAAATCTTGTTGTTTGTGTTTACAATTAAGTTACAGTACTAATTAGTTAATTAAAAATGTTCTACACTAACTATAGAAATTAACATTAATATGGTTTTGAAGTTGAAGGCATTGATGATATTAGGAAAAAGCACTATAGAGGAGTTAGGCAGAGACCATGGGGCAAATGGGCAGCAGAAATAAGAGACCCTAAGAAAGCAGCTAGAGTGTGGCTTGGAACCTTTGACACAGCAGAGGCTGCAGCTATGGCTTATGATGCTGCTGCATTGAGGTTCAAAGGAAACAAAGCCAAACTCAATTTTCCTGAACGTGTTGTTATGCCAATACCACCACAAACAAATAACAATAATTCCACTTCTTCATCAGCTCCCACTACACAATCACCTTCTTCTCTTCCATCACCACAATCTCTACATAATAATAGTTCTCTTTCATCAGAAGGGTTTCCAAATCTTGAGGAGTATGCAAGGTTGCTGAGTAGTAGCGATGATGATGATTTTCAACGTGTTGCATTGGGGCTCTACCAGCATCACAATAATGAGGATTTTATTTATGGTTCATCACAACCACCACCAGTGCCGTTTTTTGTGTCCTCCTCCTCTTCTTCTTCTGCAATGACATCGTCATTTTCTGATTTTTTGGGTCAAGGAGGGAGTACTAGTTTTGATGAAGGGAACACGAGGGGGTCGTAGTTTTTTGTCTCTGAATTCTGAGCACTGCATGCAGGTTGCTTCCACAATAATTAAGGAAGTTCAAATCTCTCATCTCTTATATGTTCTTTTGTTTTAATTTTATTATTCCAATTACAAAATAACACCTGAGGTATAAAATCTATAATACTCATCTTTCTTCTTTTATCTGTGTTTTTTATTTTTTTAGGGGAACCGATTAATGTTTATTAATTTTATCAATGATTAATATTTGATTAATATTTATTGAAAAATTTAACTCATTATTTTTAATTAGTTGAGTTTCTCTTCTCAATCCTATTTTGTTTTTATTTGTCCACTAATTTAGCAGTAAATAGATTAGAAAATGCATTTGATATTTTAAAAATTATTTTTAATTAAGCTTTATGTTATGCTACTTTTTTTAATATAGTTTCCTCTTATTTCTCTTTAACGGTGTGATAGTAATTTATTATTACTTGAGATCGAGATATTAGTGATATAAGAATATAATTGAAAAAATGAACATAATTAATGTGATCTGAAGTTTCTAAGTGAACAGATTAGTAGGAATAATATATTTGGGATAAAATTTAGGTGGAATACTGTAAGTAATTTTAGTGTTAATTATCTTCTAATTAAAGTGACAATTTCAATATAGTAATTAATCTTATAGTTTATACCAATATTCAATGTCTGACTTTGATTAGATTAATTATTAATTGGAGCTAATTGAACTATAAATTTTAATTAGAAAAACAACATGAAAAGTATATAGATTTTAATTAGCGAACATATATTTATACAATTTTCTTTACTAAGTGGATGACAGGTATAAAAATCAATTGATATAATAATTGAAAGAAAATTTACTTTTTAATAATGTGATATGTTTTTATTAGGGAAAAATAAAAACGACGCTGAGAAATAAAGACAAATGATTTTCGTCTGCAATTTGGACACCCTGATTTTTGGGTTCATCGTTATTTTATTTTATTTTATCATTATTACTTCTAATGTGACAATTTGCAATTATATGTGTGATCGTTGTCTTTCTTTGGTCAATTCGTTTATTCATATAATATAATATCATTGGCTCATTGCCTAGCTAGTCTGCCACATTGGCATGATGCATCGCTCGAGTATGAATTAATGGCTGAAAACACGTAAATTAATGAAGTGATCGTTGAAAGCATGCTCACCCTACAATATACTATAACTTGTTCAAGTTAACGTTTGAGGCTAAACGATACGACAACACATGCAACCTCATATATTCCCAAAATATCATGTCATTACACATCCTGTCATCGTTTTTCTTATGGAGAGAAAATTCATTATTAACAAAATTCGTCTGCACGTATAAAGTAAAAAAGATAGTACGTACATATATAACATTTAAAAAAAGGGTGGAAAAGAACTATTTACAGTACTTTAAGATTTGAAGTTGTGTTCATTGTAACGAAATATTAGTTGTGATGACTAAACGTCTTTAACACAGATCAACGTGGAAAATGTTGTAATTTGAAGAATGTAAGGTGTGACTAGTAGTTAGAATCCTAACTTGTATGAAAGAATGATGGGAGTTTGATTACTACGTGAATAGATCGAGCAACATTGGCATAGAGAGAACTCTTAAGTCTTAACAAACATTAATATAAAATTAGAGAAAAAAGATTGTACTAATAATATAAAAAAAAATCCATAAAAAATTATGTAAAAAATTATAATGTCATCCAATCCTTGAATAAAGAAAATCAAAATCTCCCTTTAAAAGGGGACGACAAATATATAAGTTTTTTTTTTTTAAAGAAACAAATATAAACAACCAAACTTAAGGTTTAACTAACACAAATAATTATTGATTAAAATATTAAAAGAAAAGAAAATAGGTGGACCGACCTTCAATATTAATCCCTACTCTTATACTTTAAGAAAGAAAGAAAAAAAAAACTAAAACGAGAAAGAGGCATCAAAATTATTGATATAATATAACTATACTCTTAGAGCCTCCCTCAAGGTCTTAAGCTTAATTTCATTCCCAAAATTAGGGTTTAATTATTGCAGAATATATTAGTATACCAAACAAATGATCACAGACCAATAATCGAGAGGATATGACCACCTAACAAATCTTTTTTCCACGATGAAGTATTTTTTGGCATGGCATAAAAAGGATCTTCAACTAGGTATGCACAAGAGTTATTCCGTTATTATCATATATTTTTTATATAACTCATCATCTAATTTTATATAATTTTTCTTTCTTTATTAAATCTTTAACCTAATTATTAGAAAAATTAAAATAGATATCAGAAATTATCTATACACAAATATGTCACATATATTTTTTCTTTTCAAGACAAACTGATACAATTATACATGAGACATGTAGTGTTTATACATACATACATACATATATATATATATATATATATATATATATATATCATGTTCGTGTTTCGAATTCAAAAAATGGCTATACAGTGGATAAACTCATGAAACCAGTGATTTCATAATATTATGGGCATGTTTGAGTTCTCTTTCATTATGCGGTGGTATGCGTTCCTTAATCAATCCAACGGATCAATACAAAAAACATTTTCTTGGTCTTTTTGAAAATGTCATTTTGAGTTTCACAAATGGATACCTAAACATACACTGTATCATTATGTCAATTGCTCAAAAGTAAATTATAGAAAAAAAATTAATTAAAAATACACTTGTGATAGTATAAATGTTCTTATATTATCATGTGTTGTATAGTAATATTGTCTGTCCAAATAAATAAAATAGTGAAAATTATTTTCTTTTTACTGAAAATTAGTTAAAGTTATGACAAGCTAAAAAATGTTACCTTTTGTCTTAAATGTCAATAATTTAATTATTAATACTTTCTATCATATGATAAAGTAATAACAACGTATTTTTAGTCAATTTTTTTAAATCATAGGAATTGAATTTGGGTATAAAAAATTTACAATAAATCATACACATTGTTCAACTAACTAAATTAAACTCTTATTTTTAGTTAATTATTTGAATGTCAATTAATTCAGATTAACATTCTTTTTGGCTATATGAAACATGCACTCTTGACATTGGCACAAGACATTTAACAAAATTATTTAATTATATATTAGTTCTTACTATGATAAATGTACCGTTTTAGCCTTTTAATGAAATTTACTTTAATTTAGGGTCCTATAGTATTTTAAGTAGATTTTCTTACAATCAACTATATCTATATCTTTCTCTCTACATAAAATCTTCATATCTTAATTTTCTATTAAAACAATTGAAGTTTAATATATATTTTGATAGAAAAACATTTTGAAGGTTCACAGATAGAGAATTTTGTTAATATTTGAATGACTTTGTATAATATGTAAAGTTAGAGTTTTGAAGAGAAAATAAACTAATTTTAAGTTAATGTTATATTTCGATTATATTGGGTTTTAAATGGAAGAATATTTGAAATAGTTTGATTACATAACCCAAAAAAATTTAAAATGATTTCATATACTTTGAAATATAAATAAATGTTAATTATTGAAGTACACTTTTCTTATTATTCAATTATGTTTTTATAATATTTAACATAAATATTTAACTAATAGGTAATAATAATTTAAAAGTTAAATTATTAAAAATTATAATTTTATAAATTTATAAATATAATAGTGTAAAGTCTTACACGATTCTTCCTCGTTTTTTAATAATATTTATATTTATTTGTGTCAAAGACTAATTTACGACTGGGTCCAGGTTTATGCAAACAAAACGACATCATATATTAATGAAGGAACTCTGATAGTCAAATAGTCAAATGCATTGAAAGTCAAGATTGACGTTCACCCAAACATTAAAAAAAATGACAATAACCCTTTTCTCTATATCCTTTTCAGTTTCAAGTTATCTTTTCCAAAAACAATATATATTAATCAATACACCTATCTATATACTATGATTTTTTCGTTTTCTTTTTTTTGTTACAAGAGGTAAAAAAGATGTTTACGGTTAAATACAGAATGGAAAAATTATACTTTAGTTTTGAGATAATAAAAAAGATAATAAAACAAATTTACAATTTCAAAGATAAAATCTTTTGTCTGTACATTTTTTTTAAAAAAATAATCATAATCATAATATTTTCTCTTATATTGTTTTGTTGGTTCCAAATAGTGTTTTTTCATATATATTACATTGCTATATATACACACTAAATGACGAGAGCGACCTAGTAGAGTGGATAATGGTATAACATTTTCTTTGTATTGTTAATTATATAAGAGAAAATATATAAAAGAAGATCACTCAACATATGAATCAATTAGTATAAAATTATTTTAAATTAATCAATAATTTTCAGTTCAAGTCTTAAAGCATATATATAATTGTGAAGGTGCCTTAGGGGCAATCATCTGCGCCAGTGTATAATATAAAAAGACATTTGCAGAAGAAAAAAATACATATTTGAACAAGATTATTTTCTAAAAAGAATACATGTTATAAAATAAAATAAAAACATAATACGAGAAGGAATTCAAATTTGTTTTGAAATAATGAAATTAAGATGAGTACAAACAAAAATAGGTGCCGACCAAGGAGAGATTGAAGGAGATTGAAGCTTCGTAGCACGTTGAAGCACTGAAAAAGTTTGAAGCTTGCCATATGCATGCCTGGGATAAGATGCCATTAGGCGACATGATATATGTAACATGTCATACTCATACATAAATAGATAAATAACACAACACGATAGCCTATATATTGTAAATCACTTGAATGTTGAAAATGATAATTATTATATGCTTTCGGCTGCGTCATCCAATACGTCAACCTTTGCGGCTATTATTCTCTCTGTCTCCTCCAGTTTCATGCACCTTTTCTCCAATATAAAGTTGTACCACCATTTTTTTTTCTTCTTCTTCTTTTCATTATTGCCTGTTAAATCTAATCATGATATAATATTAGTCGTTAACAAATTAACAATTAATTTACCAAAAATATACTTTTTTTTATCTAAATCATAAATATTTTTTTTTAAAAAAATTATTTAAATTAGCTAGATAAAATTATTATAAATGATAAAATTTCCTTTCAAATATTTATCACAATCATATACTTTTTAGTTTTTATTAATGTTGATGTTAAATGTACCAACTTTATATTTATGTACTGTTCTGTTTTTTATTTAATTAAAATGAGGTGACTTTTGTAGCATGATACTTTCTTTATTCCAATTTATTTGATGTTTAAAGTTTTCATCACACAAATTAAGAAATATAATTAATATTTTATATTTAATTTGTAAAAAAATGCTATGTACTTTTCTAATATAATTCTATAGTTAATTACTAATTAATTCCTCTCTCCTAAAATAAGATTTCATAGTTAATATTTTTAACACATTTTTTTAAACATGTAAAAAATGTTAAGAGTGACCCAGTTAAAATTAATTGACCTTTTTATAATGAACATACTATAATGGTTACTTTGACAAGCTGTTGTGTGCCTAAGTATGGATAATTTTCATATAGTGCTTATAAAACCATTGTCGAAACCATTATAATAGATATCCACAATTAAAGGTGTGTTTTTTTAGGATAAAAAAGAAACCTATTATAATGGTTCCTAGAGAAAAATGTCTATAATATCTAGGTCAAAATTTTGTTTTGAAAAAAATAGGTGAAATAGCAATACTTTTTATTTTTAAGCAAGAAAAAAACAAAAATGTATTATAGTGTTTATTTTCAGTACACCACTTTTAAAATTGTTTTATTTTATTTAATATTTGTAGGAAAAAAACTTGAAAATTAATAGTAGAATTCTTTTTATTGTTTTTCTATATATATTAACACCAAAAAAATGTTAAGATAAATGTAATAATAATAATAATAAATATTTTTTTAGAATAATAATTAATAGTTAAGAAATGACTACTGAGCCATAATTAATAGTTGAAAAGAAGTTCCTTGAAGCTGAATGAATTTAATATATCCTTTATTAGTTAAGAAGCTTGGTAACTAAGGTACATATCATCAGTCAAGAAACTCATTCGTGGAGGAAACCTGTTAGCTGATGATGCACGTGAATTCAACTGGTGAGTGGTGACATCAAAGGGGTTTTTTTAGAATGTGAAAAAAAAAAAAAAAGACTTTTCCGATTGTCAAACTCAAATATTTAAGCTATTGTAGAGAAAATAAGTGTTTTAACCAAGTAAAAACAATGGGAAACCTTTGCATAACCAACTCCTACATTTCAAAGATAAAATTCAGGGCTAAAGCAAGTACTTACATTATTATCAATTAAAATTGAGATTTATATGTCAAATGTAGGTGAAGATCATATTTTTGAAAATAGGAACATACATGGACAGCTAAGGGAGTAAACTAAAATCGTTGCTATCAAATGAAGTTTTGATCACAAATCAATCGATGTAACGTTATTATAATCTACACTATTGTTGTCCAGCACTTTTTTTATCAGCAATAATATATATATATATATATATATATAGAGAGAGAGAGAGAGAGGGAGAGAGAGAGGTATAAAAACTGCAGCAGAGGTGCTAAATACATAAAGTAATTGTCTGGACCAACACCTGGAACCAAGACCCTCCAAATAACCGATATATGCATCTAATGCATCTTAACCTATACAAAAGAGATATGGATATGAAAAGATACATTAGCTACCATAATGATATCAGTCATCTCCAGATAACAAACAACATGCAGGGCTGACATGCCAATATTGTTGGAAAGAATAACATATGGAAGTCTGCATGATAAGCTTTTAACCAAGAGCAACACGAGAACACTGACGTGTGCCATATAGATTCCATTACCAACTCTTTCCTTTCAAAAACAATAGCATTTCTCACCAACGTCCACAAGTTCCACACGATAGCACACCACCCAACAGACCACCAATTACCTTCCAGACCATTAGACCACTGCAAAAAATTCTTTACCGTACCGCTGCTTGGGGGAAGAGCAATGCCGATCGAATAAACAATTCCACTTCTTCCAAATTTGTGATGCAACTTTACATGAAAAAAACAAATGATTTGTGTCTTCCTATGCCTCTTGACAGAACGTACATGATGTATCGTCACCTTCCATAATGATACCTCTTCTACCAAGATTAGCCTTATTCGGTATTCTATCATGAAAAACTCTCCAAATGAGAAAAGTCACCTTTTCCGGAATATTAATACGCCATAAACATTTGAAAGTATCAACCTCTTGAGATCCATAAGTCAAATCATGGAGTAGCTTATACGCCGATTTTTCCGCGAACAAAGTGGAATCATCCTCCACCCACCACCAACAATCCTACCCACCACTCCTCAATCTAACATTCTTTTGGAGAGGTGATTCTACATTGTTGTCACTATATAAGAGATGTAAAGAAACCATAAATAGAGACTACCTTTGTGATCTTTTGGTACTGGAAATGATTTACCAACCGATTTAACAATTAATGCACTTGGTCCGAAAAAAATCCCTTGCTAAACATGTCGCTAAATGACATTTTTTAAAAATCTTAATACTGCGTACTATATATAAATACTATGTATATAGTGACATTATATCTTCTTATAAATTTTATAAACGTTTTATAAAAGAATACTAACAAACAAATATATTCAGTATCTTAAAATTATAAATAAAAAAGTATTTTAAAAATATCTATTATTTAATAAATGGAAAAATTAGTAAAGAAATAGCTATAAGAAATTTATTGTTGTAATAGAAATAAAGAATTAATGGAAGTAAAATTGTTAAGAAAAATAAAATAGAAACTTTTATTAAAAATATAAATTAAAATAAATAAGGACATTGGTTAAGAATAGTAGAGATAGAAGTAATGTGTATTGTATTTCTAATTGTTGATTATAAGTTTATTTGTTATTGAATTTTTTTCAAAGTTTATGTTTAGAGTGCTCCCAATAGTTAATTGTTTGTTTTCCCATTTTATTACTCCCTATGCACTTTGTAATATTCCAATTTTAGACATTTGTGTAGTATTCAACAATGTACTTCGTGCTCCATGTGCTAAGAGATGTACTTGCTTTGTGTGTAAGTGTTATGTTAAACACGCTATTTCAAATTATATTTCATATTTATTTATAAGTTTAATTACTAATACAAGTTTTCGTTCAATTAGCCGAATGCAAGTTTTCAACTCTAGCTTACATTATAGGAATTGTAATAACTTAGGTCAAAGAATTCCTATCACATTTTGGTTCTCATCAAGAATATTTATGACACTTACATAATTATTTATGGAATTTTTTAGTTGATAAGTCTAATATAAATATTACTTTTAATATTTACATTTATATGAAAAATTAACATCTCATATTCATGATCTATAAAATGTGTCATTATGTTACTTACACAATAGTCTCAATGTATTATTGTTGTCATGAATAATAATAATACTAATACATGAATATATATATTTTAAAAATTACATTTTATTATTCAATGAATCTTACATCATCAAACAATCTATTTATTCTAGGGATATTATTATATCATACAACAAATAACATAATAACTAAAATGTCTCATATATATAATATAAATCAAATTTATGATACAAATTAATGTAGCTTAAAATGGATTGGTCATTTGGACTCACACTATGACATAAATATTGTGTATACATGACTTTAAACATGTAACTACTAAAACATTAGTTCAACCAATAATTTATATCTAGTATCTAGATCGAAAAATCAGTCCAATTTTTAAAATACTAATATTTAGTACAAAGATTGAAACTAAAGGACACAGCTTCCCCAATTGAAAGAATAACTCAAATGGACGAATCTTGTTTGTAAATTTCATTGGGCTTAAGCACAATTCGATAAGTTCATAATTGTTCCAATTTAGAGTCAAACTTCATACACCATGCATTTATTCTACTACACCATTCAAGAATAGTGCAATTCCCAAGTTACCCTCCCATATTTAAAACAAAAAAAAGGCTCATAGCCATACGGATCTCTTCCTCTCCCTCTCCCACAGCGCCAATTCCTCTCCGGCTCCGTTCTTCATCCATTTCCGCCTTCCACGGTGGTGACATTGGCCGGTCTGCACGCTCCAAGGTTGAAGACGACGCTGTTCAGGTAAGTTTCGCTTTCCGTTGGCTGGTTTTTTTCTGGTCTGGTTCGTTAATGGCAGCAGGGGACTTCCACGGATTCGGCAATCCGTACGCATAGTACGGATTTGACAATCCGTATGACTTCTACGGATTGTGAAATCCGTGTGGTTTATACGGATTGAATAATCCGTATAAGCCATACAGATTGTCAAATCCGTACTATGCGTACGGATTGCCGAATCCGTGAAGGGCATTTTTTTTTCTTAAACATGCTTTTTAAATATTTAGGAACATGATTGGTTACCAAAAGTAGCATGTATGGAGTAACTTCATGACTATTTTACTGAATTCGTATTTTTCTTAATTTATCTTAAAATGTATTTTATTTTGTAATTGTATCTACATTAAATTAGCACAAATGGGTCATAATGAAGAAAACTACAAGGACATGGCTCTTATGATGATGAATATTAAGAGCAAACCGATCGAGGTCATTGACACAATTCATGTGAAGGACGAGGTAATGTTAGGTTTTGATAATTTGTTTAATTTGTTTATTTAGCCTCACGGAGAGATAAACAAAAGTTTTGCCATTAGATGGAAGGATCACTTGGCACACACCTGGCATCTTATAGATGCTAATGGGCAACATCATATGGTAACTTATAACAAAAACCTTGAATATCCTGCGATTACTGGTGGCTGGACAGCCATAAGGGACCATTATGAGCTACAAGGTAACCATCATATTACCTTGATTCATTATGCTCAATCTGTGTTTTTGATGACTGTGTATAAAAGCATTTCTAAGCCTCAAGCATTTCCGAAATGGCACACATTATACAAGCAAAACCCGGAATCTGTTGTTTTCCGCCTTCTGCTCAATGATTACAAGGTCACCTGCAGCTTTATTGTAAGTTAGCACAATATACAGTTTTTGCTTTCTTTTGTAATTTGCTTTTTCTCTCACTTCCCATAAAAGTCTAACCATCAATATTATTATTCTAGGATCTTCCATCTCCAATTTACCATTTCCTCAAAGATAATGAGTTCACATACATTGACTTTGACAGAAAGACTCAATGCAAATTGGTCTTCAACCATTGGCGGAAAAGCGTTAAGATCGGAAGTGGCTGGAGGAACTTTGCCATACAACATAAGCTGAGACCCAACTTTGAGTTCATCATGGAGTTTCCAAACCCTTCACACAACATTGTCATGTGGTACATGTGTTGAATACATGTGGTGTTATATGGACAAGGACATCAAGAACAATGCTTAGCCTCATTTTGTTTTGTTTCTTATCTAGATATTTTATGGTTATATGTTTATGAATTAATGCGTGTTGCTTTTTTGGACATTATCAACAATGTCATATGCCAAACAATGTTAAGAACAATGTGTGGTGCACTTTTTGTTCATTATGAACTTATTATTAGATGCTTTTTAACACTATTCTCCTTGATTATCTATTCTCCTTGTAATTATTAGATGTTTTTAACAATGTGTGCTTTTTAATACTGCAATATGTGCCATAAACACCCGTACGGATTACACCATCCGTAGTAGTCATACGGATTGAACAATCCGTATGGGTTGTACGGATTGAGTAATCCGTACAATCCATACGGATTGTCCAATCCGTATGAATGCTACGGATAGTGTAATCCATACGGATGTTTACTGATCCGTATGAGAATAGCGTTAGGGGCATTTTTGAGATTTAAAAAAAAGGGTGTAGGAGAACTTTTGAATGGTGTATGAAGCAATGCTCTCCAATTTATCATGTAAAGACCAATATCAATATCCAGTATGTGTACTGGGGAAAAACTTATTGAATCAAGAAAGTCGTTGTGATTATTGTTTTTTCTTAAGTTATTTTTCATAGACATCCTCGTTCTGAAGCAATATATTTGAGATTCTATTGGACATTAAATGTGAATATTTTTATAGCAAGGATTTGAACATTGGTCCGCGACATTTTCAGAAATTAAACCCTTTCACCATACCCAATCCTCATTGGTTCTTAATTTGGAAATTTCGAAGATAACCTTAAACTAACTTCCTAATAAAAAATAACCTTTTGATTATAAGTAGAAGTTGAAGCTTATTATTAAAGTTAATAATTAAGTTTGTAGCTATTTTTTTATATCATTTTCAACAATTAAATCTTTTAAATACAAAATTAATTACTACAAATGACTTCACAACTAATTTTCACAATTTAATTATAAAAATTATTTTTAGATAATATAGATTTTAAAAGGACCTTTTTCTAACATCGATAGTTTTTTAAAAAAATAATTCTAAAAGATTTTTTAATACATTGTAATAAAAATTTCTTTCTTAAAAAAATATAAACATTCTTGATATTTTTAAATACTCATCACTGAAATGTATTGACACTCTTGCAGAAATTTAATTCCGAAAAAAGTACTTTTCACCTAGGGTTAGGCCCAAAAAGCCGTAATTCATGTTCGTAACTTTGATTTTAACTTTTTACATTAGTTTTTTTTCTAATACACCCAAAATATACAGTGTAATATTGATTTTGTCCATCTCAAAATCCGTAAGTTGCATACCAATATATACTATTCAATTTCTTACAGATCGTCGATTCTTATAAGTCATACGAATTGCTGATCCATATGAGTCATATGTCAATCCATATGACTCTTATGAATTATCGATCCGTATGAAGGTAAAGTTGAAAATAAAACAAATATGCTGAATGTATTAGAAAAAATGCTGGTGTAAGAAGTGGTATGACTTTTCACCTAGGTTTAGGCCCAAAAAGCAATGATATACTACCAATTTTGGTGGCCCATGTGTCAAATGAGAAGCCGACTTTGATGAGTCTAAGATCTCCGAATTCCAGGCGCCTCTTGATAGGGTCTCCTTCCCTACCAAAGCCAGATCACATTTTCAATTCCTTCTCAGTTTCCTTTTCTCTGCAATAATGTTGAGGGTTGCAGCTAGGAGGCTCTCTTCTCGCTTCTCTTCTTCTCCGTTGCGGCCCAATAACGCCGCTGCCGCTTTTCTCTCTCGAAACGACGTCGTCGTCGATGACCGCATATCCGCTCCTTCCTCCCATCCCCTTCTTCCCTTTAGAGGTACACTTTTACCATTTTGCCCCTCCTTTTAAATTCAATTATTGGTAGCTTGACTGCTGAATTAAGAAATTCCAGATCGGTTGTGGACTGGGGGGCTTGAACTTTCATGCTATGAAATTTGGTTTCATGCTATATCTTGTCATGTGATTTTTTTTTTTTTTTATCGGCTAGTTGTTAGTTAGTTTTTTTTTTTTCTGAAGTTAAATTAGTTGTTAGTTTGTTAGTTTTTGTTATTGAGAGGATTCGAACCTGTGACATTTTCCCTTAAACCACCGAGCCAACCTTATAACTCCTGCTATGTGTCGTGTTGTGTATGCAGTTTCTGTGTGTAATAAAAAAAATGAAAGAAAAGAGGTGCAAAAAGCTTTGATTATGTAGAGTTTGCTGATGTAATAAAAAATATATATATGGCAAGGAACGGTCTCGTCAACTTCTAATCATAATGATGAATGAACTACTTCATTCTGTCAATGGGTGCTGTGATTTCAATACGCCGTGAGTGAATCAAGTTTCTTATTTTTATTTAATAAGTTTATTTGGAGGAAGGCTAAACGTATTAAATGGGCTTAATATTAGTAGTATTTGAGACACAGCTTAATGTGTGATATCATTTCCTGCTTCTATCTTAAGCTGCCTCTCGTCACTAGTCAGTAGCAACGGAGAAACACTCGATTTGTTGAATGAATAATTATGTTATCTATAGTATGCTAACAACAAATAATAAAATAGCATTTGCATGTTATTTTACTCTCAGGGTTTTACATTTGTAGTTTTTAATTGTGACTGTGCCTAACTTTGTAAAAGATTAATGCTAGCAGCGCAATCTTTAATAAGCTCTTTTATGGTCACTTTTATTAAGATAATACTTAGGTGCAGTTCCTTTGTTTTTGGTACTGATATTCAACTTGTCTATAGTGTACAAGAAAAATATATGAGATAATAGTTGCTTGTTTAGTTTTGTAGCTTTTGAATTGTGCCTATTAGTCTTTGGAAAAGAGAAATGCTAGTGATATTAAATCCTTAATACACTCTTTTTTATTAGAACAATTTAGATGCACTTCTTTAGGTGTCAAAATTGATGTTTGTTTTCCAGTCAGAGTTTCACCTTGCCAACTCGCAAAATAAAAGTTAACATTTAAATTTGGTGTTGAAATAGTACGGTGGAATCCCCAATTTTTATTGGAAAACAACACCAAAAGCATCTAAAGATCTACACCTGAGTTTTGTCTTTTCTTGAAAAATTTATTGGAAATCACCCAATTGTATATAGTGGAACTCATACAAATGTGTTTAAATTGCAATCACAGTCATGGTTTCGTCACATTCCTTGATATTTTAGATTGCAAACTGGCCAATGCGATCATGATTCCTGTCATAGACACACCAAAAACCTTGATGTTGCGGCTATAATTGCAGTCGCAAACCGATTTTTGAAACCTTGCCCAATACTTATTTATTTAATTCACAATTTTGTAGCTTTCAATAAATTTTAACTAATATTAGAGAATGTGTTCAAAGTGTGTTAGAGAATGTATTGCTAGCACTTCTCTTTTGGAAAATGGCTTCTTCAATTAGGTTGAAGCATACTTTTTTCCCTAGTAATTGATTTATTATTATTTTTTCAACCAAAGGAACTCTAGTAATTTATGTAACTTGATTTTGTCTAGGTTTTGCTAGTGAATCCCTGATCCATGCAAAAGAAAACAGCATTATTCCTGAGATTCCCCCAACTGTTACTGCTGTTAAGAACCCTTCTTCTAAGATTGTCTATGATGATCACAACCATGAAAGATATCCCCCAGGTGACCCAAGCAAGAGGGCATTTGCCTACTTCGTCCTTACAGGTGGTAGGTTTGCTTATGCCTCTCTGGTCCGTCTCCTTGTACTCAAGTTTGTGCTTAGCATGTCTGCCAGTAAGGATGTTCTTGCTCTGGCTTCACTTGAGGTTGACCTCTCCAGCATTGAGCCTGGCACTACAGTGACTGTTAAGTGGCGTGGAAAGCCCGTGTTCATCAGGCGTCGAACTGAGGACGATATCAAGCTTGCAAATAGTGTTGATGTTGGATCTCTTCGCGATCCCCAGCCGGATGCAGATAGAGTCAAGGACCCAGAATGGCTCATTGTTATTGGGGTTTGCACACATTTGGGTTGCATTCCATTGCCAAATGCTGGTGACTTTGGGGGATGGTTTTGCCCATGCCATGGATCACATTATGATATTTCTG
>PYAF01001297.1:2762419-2776669 GCA_007407185.1 Glycine tomentella | reverse complement strand
CATTGCCAAATGCTGGTGACTTTGGGGGATGGTTTTGCCCATGCCATGGATCACATTATGATATTTCTGGCAGAATTAGGAAGGGGCCAGCACCATACAATCTGGAGGTTCCTACTTACACCTTCTTGGAAGAAAACAAGTTGATGATTGGTTGAAAATAAAAATGGTTCTGCATTCAAGTGGGATGACTTTACTATTTGTTTTTTTAAAAAATTATTTGGATAATGTTACAATGCACCTTTTGGACGTCTTTTGCCCTCAAGTTCTTGTTGGGTATGTTTAGCAAGTTATTTATGTAGCTTCGAAATTGTAACTGTTACCCTTCGGCGAGACTTATACCAATAATCGCCTGACGTTTACTTAGCATATTGGTGACGGCTTCAAGATTATTGAAGTGTGCATCATGTATAAACATTTTCAAATTTTGCTTATCAAGTTCGTATCTTGGAGTTGCCATTTACGGGTTCTTTCAACTCTTCTTCAAAGGGAACCAGAATCAGTGTAGTTGAATTTTTTACATCCGTGACTCGGATTTTGAATGCGTGTACTTTGAAATTTTGAGATATAAGTTAGTCCTATCTTCACATAATTTCATTTCAATGATTATGTGAATGTGTGAAAAATCCAGCTGCAGGGAATTTGGATCCTCCTTTGGAAAAGAGGAGTGGAATTTGGTGGAATGAAAATTTTGATTTCCTTTTTTGCTCTAAAATATATTTGGTTACAAGTATTTCCAAGCACATAATAAAATAAAGTCATCTATTTTTTTTTATATGATTTTGGTCATTATCATTTCTCAATTACAAAAATAGATTTGATCTCAATATTCTTTAGCATTCTGATTCTACCTCCTGAAGAAAATAGCCAATAGATCATCTTTCAAAGACGCCTTTAACATACACCATGCCTTTTTCACTTAACTTGAGTTCCTTCCTCATTTGCTCGACCTGTTGATCATCACCTTGGACAATGATCTCTGATAAGTTTCCATCCTTTCCAACAATCATTTTCACTTTAATCTGCTCCTTTCTCGATGCTCGAGTCCAATAATAAAGGCCCCTGCGTTAATCTCCTATGTATTTTAGTATCAACACAACAAGACAACAAATAGTAACTCTCAAAACAAAAATACAATAACCATATTGAAAAGGAAAATAAAGTCTGGTGTAATGTTAATTTTCAGTGTGATCACTTACGCCAATGGACTCGAGATGGTGATCCAAAACCAGTTGTTGCCAACATCTGGGAAGGTTATGGTAAGCACAAGTGCCACACTTGCCAAGCTGATGCATGTGCAGAAAGTTAATAGGGCTGCTTGACCTCTGTTTGGAACCATCATTCCTTCAAACCTAAAAGGGAAAATAGCTATTAGCTTCAACTAAATAGGTGATGAAAATATAAAAAGGGGAAGAGAGGTTTAACATTTTAACTTGCTCACAAGGAAGCATTTGTTAGGAAGACATGTACTTGGCACCCCGAGTGAGTATTCTCAATTTCTCATTAAATAAAAAAATGTTGGGAAATCTCAAAAGTAAAAAAAGAAAAAATGTATCTCCACATTTGTCTTAACAGAGATTTGATAACAGAAACCATGGTCCTTCAAAATGACAAAATTTCACCATAGTTTCTAAGTACCACAATTGTCAGTTTTCTTTTTTCAACAACTTATGTTAAGATGATTAAACTATTACTACTTTGAATTATATTAAAATGTGCTGAGACTGTCTCAATTACATTCGTCACAACTAATATGAAAAATTTGTTAATTTTTATGATAATAATATTGTACCTAAAAATCTGTACCGCGCAAGAAATTAAACTCTTTCTATTATTAGGAACTAACATGGCTGCTTAAGTTTCTCTAATACACATTTGAGGCTTCACTTAAAAATTACAATGATAAGCATACTCACAATTTACGTGAGAAGCTTTGATGAAAAAAAAAAAAAAACACTGCAATTTCCAAATGTGGTTTGGTTTTGGTTCATAAAGTCCATCTCCCCCCCTTCTTTTCATGAACGGTTAAACGATATGTTTTGCTTCCTAACTATGGATTGAAAGAAAGGTACCAAGAAAAATCTAAAGCAAGCAAGAATAATAACAATTCAAGAATGAGCCAGTCAGACAGTAACATACGTGATTGTCTCTCCTCTGTCAGTCACTGCAAAATTGTTACGAGTGAAGAACGATAGAATCTCCCCAGCAGCCTGATTCGGCGCCTTCTTTTCACCTTCACCTATAAACGTCTTCTGCACAATCTATTTCCCCATCCACCAAAATAGTCAACAACAAAACAAAAACCCAGCAACAAAAGGAGAACAACCAACACCATCTCTAACACATTCTTCACTATTAGTTAAAACATAATTGGGTGTGTACGTTTGGTTCTGTGTTAGCACCACAAAAATCAATTTTTCAAAATTATTTTATTTCTAATAATTTCAATTAATAATAAAAGAGCATGTGTCCAAAGAATGTGTTTTTTTTTTTTTTTCTGGCATTTCTCAAACAAAAACTAGCAAAACAGAAAAAAGCCACCATGAAAACAAATACAAAAACAAGTAGTGCTAGCAATACAATCTCTATCACACTTCTTATTATTAGTTAAAGTTACAAAATATCGAGCGGAAAACATGAAATATAAAGTGGGGCCAAAGAGTGCTGCATTTCTCAAACAAGAACAAAAAATCAACATGAGAATCACCTTGGATTTGACAGAACGTTTGATGAGAGACCAGAGTCCAGGCACAGAGATGACAAAGAGACCCAAAGAAGTGTAATAACTGGCCAAAGAGTAACCCGCACTCTCTGCCATCAAGACCAGGTGATAGGGGTTTTGTTGGACGATGTATGAAACCAAAGGGTCATCATGGAGTGACACATGAGCCACATGTTTCTTTGCTTTTCTTCTGTGTTGTTGCTCCAATTTGAATCCCAACAATGGGTCTACTTGGTGAAAGGTAAAGGCTCTGGTTTTGGTGGGAATTGGAAGGGAGCAGAAGGGGTGTGGATGAGGAGGAGGCTTAGTTACTACCATGGTGGGGGTGGGTTTAGCAGATACGATGTGGTTAACGGTTTGAATTGGTTGTGTTGTGTTGCTCTAACGGCTAAGGTCCGATGATGTTGAAACCGAAGCCAAAATGGTGCCACGTTTCGGCGAAATCCAGAAATGATGATGATCGCACATTTTTGTGGATAATCTCGGGTCAACTGTCAAGGGGTTGGTTAAACTGTTGATTTTATCTACCGTCTTCTTCAATACTTGCTCTAAATCAAATATATATAATTTAAAATAAATAAAAATAAAAATAAGTGAAGTTACAAATTTATAAAAAAATTTAATTTATATCTTCCGCTTATATTATTTATATTCCTTTTCAAACATAAATATATATTAAAAATTTGAATTGATAAAGTTATTATTATTTTTTTGTCTAATTTTTATGTGCATTAAATTATGTCTATATTGTAAATAATGATATATATTATAAATTCTAACTTAAGATTATTTATACTGAATTTTGAAAAAACAATATGTTATATGTTCAAAATTTTAAATATATTAAATTTTATTAAACTTTAAATCTTAAGTATATAATACTACATGTTATAAAATCATTTATATTTTTTTAATATAAATTAAGTCATACCGTTAAATAATAACTCACTTAATCAACTTTTAATCTAATAAGTCAGTATTCTGATCCAATCGATATCCGGTACAAGTTTGATAACATTACTTTTGCATTTTAAACGTCAAAACTAAAACTAAGAGATGAGAGAGAATTATGTTTAACTTTGTTTCTTCTTCCCTCAGATGTTCTTGTCTCCATTACATCCACTTTTCTCACACCTTATTATCTTCTTCCCCTCCCTTCAACTTTCGTTTTATTCTCTTCGTTGCCAAATCCCAAAACGTGCCATGATTCCAAGGAGGCAGCCAAAGGCGTCGCGATTTCTAGACCACATGTGTGTGCGACTGGACGGTTTCCAGGAACTAGCATTGGCGCCGCCAGTGACGGAGGTTGCGCCGGTGAAGGAGGCTATCGTTGTGAGGTGAGGGTTTAGAGTTCGATTATGGATTATGGGTCAACCCGATTGATTTAAATTGAGTTTGATAACACTACTAAAGAGGCTTAATAACTATACTTTTAATCTATTTAGAGCAACAACTCTAATGCGAAGTGTTTTACAAACAAGAACGATAAATGAAACTTAAATCAATTTCACCACATTAGATTAGAGAGCATTTGTGTGGGGCCCATTCTAGTTAAGAGTCGCTATTATCAATGTTTTAAAATTGATCCGTAATTGACTTCATTGAGGTTTTGGCAGTGATAAATTCAGAAATTTTTAGTTGTGAGGGCAATATTCCATACACATTAATCAGTATTTCAGCTTTGAATTTCATATATAATAAATGTTTTTTTTATATAATTAAAATATAAATAATAAATATTTTTAGCATATAAATTACATTATAATTAAAATTCATAGTAAATAAATATAATTTATATTTTGAATTTACAATAAAAATTAAACTATGATTTAAGATTATATTTAACTATTAATAAAAATAAAAAACCATTGAAATTTAATTGAAGGGTGAAACATAAAAGAAAGTAAATTCAAAATGATAGATAATTATAAAAATTAAAATATTATATATGTGTGTAAAAATATAAAAGAAAGGTAATTTAAAATGCACGAGAGAGTTTTTTTTTATCAAGAATATGTAAAATACACTAGATAAAAATAAAAAATAATATAAATATTTGATTAAGAGAACAAAAAAGAGAGATTATAAATAAATTTGTTGTGTCGATATTTATATTATGAATAAACTTATTGTACTATATTTTAAATTATTATAACAATTAATAATTATACATGTCTAATACATTACATAAATAAAAAAAAACTAAAAAAGTTAGTAGGGGCAATTGTCCCCACAATGATAAATGTATTTGTTTTTAGATATTGAATTGATATGTTATTGATTGAAGTTGTGAGTTTGTAGTTAAATTACACAAATCAATGTAAGTAATATAAAATATAAGTATATGAATTAATTGTGTCATACATTTAATAATCAATCATGTTTGTTTGGTTATAAGTTGATATAGTAAACAATTTGTAGGTCCTTGATTTAATTCTTAAGTGTGCCATATTTATTAAAAAACTTTTTTTAGGTGAAGATAACTTATTTCATTTTATTGAGAAGGATAGAATAAATACACATGGGAATATGCTCAAAGTCATGGTGACTAGTAAAAAAACCTATTACCAAAACGGCTTGAAATTTTGAGCATTAAAAAATAGGTAATCTTTGTACAATCAAACTAATTTGTTGGTTTAACTCGGACATATCATTTTGTATTAATGGGGTGGCCTTGGCTACCCAAAAATAAAAATAGAAATTATAAATTTTGTATGTATACTTTTATTTAACCTCCAATGACTACCCCAATAAATATAAATATATATTATGGTGTATATATATATATGTATATATTCTTATAATGTCAAATTTCATTTTTAACTTGTTTTTATTCATATTTTAATGAGTAAAAGTCATAATAAATCTATTCAACATGTTCATCGTTAAATTGGCATCCCAATACCTATGTATTTTCTTCCAATAAAAAGGTAAATCATTAACCTCCTATTCCAACACAAAATCCCCAAACATTTGCATATCTTCCCTCTTGGAAAAAATCCATTGATCATTTCCTCTCTTCCTCACAAAATTTAAAGTCCCTACTAGGCACCACCTACCACCCCTTCTCTTGCTTCACCTTTATTATATCCTTCCAAGCCCCCTTCTTCCAAAGTAACTCACATGTATGGATTGACTAACTTGTGTTTATGGTGGAGTGGGTTTTCTTAGAGAAGATTTTGGTGTCGATGGACTTTCCAAGTAAGTGGTGCTCTCCCATCCTCAAGCGTGTTCCAACTATTTCAAGTAGTTAAAAGCCCAACATGGAATTAGATAGAGGGATCCCCTTTCCCTTACTTGTTTATCCTATCTACATAATCTTTTCTTGTCCTTCTAAGGCGAATGGTGGGGAACCAATTGTTACATGGAATGAAAATTAGCCCAAGAGCCCCCAAGATCTTTCACTTGTTTTTTGCAAATGCATCATTTTTGCTAAAGCCATTGTGGAAGAGGCATCTCACTTGTCAAATTTGTTGAAATCTTATAAATTGACTTTTGACCAAAGGGTTAATCTTAATAAAATAAAAGTCTCATTTAGTCGAAATGTGCTTAGTTCCAGAGTAAATGAGTTAGAAATGCTAATGGGAGTTAAGGCAGTCGGAGACCACGATAGATAATTGGACTTACCAACTCTTATTGGAAGACCAAAGACGGAAATTTTCCAATTTGTGAGAAACCGAGCGTGGAAGAAACTAAAAGGTTGGAAGGAGAAAGCCCTCTCAAAGGCAGGGAGAGAAGTCCTTATCAAGTCTGTTGTCCAGTTAAATCCCTACTAGTTGCCTTCCTCTCTATGTAATCAAATTGAGAGAATGACAATGAGATTCTACTGGGGTGGAGAGCTTGATACGAAGAGATTACATTGGCCGAGTTTGGAGAAGATCATATGGAAAAAATGATGGGGTTTAGGCATGTGTAGGCCCTCAATAAAGCTCTTATTGCAAAACAATTATGGAGATTGGTAAATAATAAGGATTTATTGGTGGCTCGATTTCTTAAATCGCGATACTGTCCTCGATCTAGCTCTTTGGATGCGCAGAAAACATATGGACCTAATTATTCATGTGCCAACATCTTGTCATTGAAAGATATTATTGAGAAATATGCTTTTGTGGAAAGTTGATGGTGGAAAGTCAATAATATTCCTCGTGCACCTCATCAGGTTACATGCCATTTTCCCCTCTTACACTGATGCAAAGGAATATTATCAAGAATAGGTTGATGATGCCTTTTTCTATTGAGTTTCAGGGACCATGTGTTGCTTTTGATACACGTGGATGTGCATTGGTGACTATCTCTAGACTGGTTTCACATATTCTTTCATGCATACATGAAACTCAAATTCTCCCCCACAAATTCAACAAATGTTATCAACTGGGCTACACCAATTAGATACATATAATCATCTTTTTTAATTAAATATAACTTAAATAAAAATTAGAAAAATTCAGTGATACAATTACAATAATTAGTCACACAAAATGCAATGACCTAATTTACATGATGTATATGTGTGAGTAAATTCATGGGTTTTTTGACCGAACAAGGGCAAAAAAAATTAATTATCATTTGGGGTTAAAAAAATTATCAAATGGTGCTAAATTGTAACATGACTTCTAATTCAGAAGTAGTAAAACCTGTTACGACTTCTATTTTTTTCATTTTTTTTACTGAAATATATTTACTACTTTTAAGTCATAAATATATTTACGACTTCTGACTTATTTTGCTTTTTTTCTATTTTTTTACGACTTAGAAGTCGTAAGTGTATTAACAACTTCTGCCTTTTTTTTTTGGGTCTATGATTTCTACCTTTTTTTGCTTTTTTTTAAAGTCAAAATTTAATTATTTAAAAATGCAAGTAATTTTATTTTTTGAAATTTTATTTAATATTTTGTTTGTATTTTTATATAATTTTATTTAATATTTTAGTAATTTATGTTATAAACAATTTTTTATACTTATTTATTTAATTTTCTATATATTTTTAGACTAAAAATGTGTAGAATTGAATGATATAATCATCATAATACAAGAATAATAACAACTAATATTATTTCTTTTTTTACTCTGTAATGTTCATTTCATATTCATTACACTTCTAATGAAAGACATGTTAACTACTTTTTACTTAAATAAAATTTATTTTTAATACTAAAATAATTGTTAAAAAAATTAATTAACATTAATGTGATAAATGCTTAATTAAGATAATGATAATTGTAAAAAATAATTAACAAAAACAAATAAAAAAAATCTGAATTTGATACATTATAAGTTAATATTAATAACGAAATATTTTCATCTAATAATAAGTCTATTCAAATATAAATCTTAATATTACTAAAAAATATAGAAAATTAATTAAATAAAAAATTTATTCATAACATTACTAAAATATTAAATAATATGATATAAAAAACATACAAATATTAAATAAAATTAAAAAATTAAAATTACTTATATTTTTATGTAATTAAATTACAACTTAAAAAAAGCAACACAAAAAAGCAGAAATTGTAGACCGAAAAAAGAAAGAAAAAGAGAAAAAAGCAAGAAAAACAAAAAAAGACATAAATAGTAAGTACACTTACAAATTCTAAATCGTAAAAAAACAAAATAAAAAAAAAGACAAAATAAGTCAGAAGAAGTCGTATTAAATATACTTAATAAAAATTAGAAGTCGCAATAGATTTTATTATTTTTGAATTAGAAGTCGTATATTTATATGATAATTTTTTTAAAAATTATCTTTAAATGCTAATTAATTTTTTTTTTTGGATAAAAAGCCGTAATTCATGTTCCCTTGTCACTTTTCACCCAGGTTTAGGCCCAAAAAGCAATGATATACTACCCATTTTGGTGGCCCATGTGTCAAATGAGAAGCCGACTTTGATGAGTCTAAGATCTCCGAATTCCAGGCGCCTCTTGATAGGGTCTCCTTCCCTACCAAAGCCAGATCACATTTACAATTCCTTCTCAGTTTCCTTTTCTCTGCAATAATGTTGAGGGTTGCAGCTAGGAGGCTCTCTTCTCGCTTCTCTTCTTCTCCGTTGCGGCCCAATCACGCCGCTGCCGCTTTTCTCTCTCGAAACGACGTCGTCGTCGATGACCGCATATCCGCTCCTTCCTCCCATCCCCTTCTTCGCTTTAGAGGTACACTTTTACCATTTTGCCCCTCCTTTTAAATTCAATTATTGGTAGCTTGACTGCTGAATTAAGAAATTCCAGATCGGTTGTGGACTGGGGGGCTTGAACTTTCATGCTATGAAATTTGGTTTCATGCTATATCTTGTCATGTGATTTTTTTTTTTTTTTTATCGGCTAGTTGTTAGTTAGTTTTTTTTTTTTTCTGAAGTTAAATTAGTTGTTAGTTTGTTAGTTTTTGTTATTGAGAGGATTCGAACCTGTGACATTTTCCCTTAAACCACCGAGCCAACCTTATAACTCCTGCTATGTGTCGTGTTGTGTATGCAGTTTCTGTGTGTAATAAAAAAAATGAAAGAAAAGAGGTGCAAAAAGCTTTGATTATGTAGAGCTTACTTTTTTTTTTTTTTTTTATCAGCAAAGATAATATATATATATATATATATATATATATATATATATATATATATATATATATATATATATATAAGTAAAAGACACAGTACAAGTAGTACTGCAAGGTATACAGTCTAGCAAAACCAAAAGCAGAACCAAGGTGGCTTAGATCACAGAAGACAAAGCCAACTGAGTTCTGGCCAAGAGCTAGGAAAAAGAGAAAAGACAAAACAGACCCTCCCCTGAAAACCATAACTGTCTACGGCTGAAAAATGCCAGATCAGACATAGGGCGTACACACATCCAAGCCAAAAACAGACACTAGGCCCCCCTAACAGACAAAAAACCTTCTCTAATATGGCTAGACCAATGATAGAAAGGAATATTGAATCCCTTCTTCAGGTTAACTAGCCAAGACCAGCAGAAGAAAAGTGCGTCCTCCAGCAGTTTAGAGCCGTTAAAGCTGTCGTTATGAAAGACAATCCTATTACGGTGAAACCAAATACTCCAAGTTAAAGCCAGCCACCAAATCTTCCACCTTTCTAAGACCATTAAAACTGCAGTAGGAGTGCTGGAGGAAGTGGTCAATAGGCTTGATTGAGGATACCCCTTGCACCTTATTCCATTCCATTGACTTCCACCAAAGCGGCATAACTTTAGGACAGCTAAAAAAACACATGTGAAGCTTCTTCAACAGAACAGCTACAAAAAGGGCAGCTGTCATCAGTCATATTTACATTCCTTCTAATAAGGTTCCTCTTAGTAGGCAACCTATCGCTGAAAAGCCTCCAGGCAAAACATAAGACTTTAATCGGGACATTTAGCTTCCAGAGGTCAATGTACACTTCCACATTGGCCTGGGTATCCAGCACCCTATATATCATCTTGTAAGCACTGCCCACCGTGTACTTACCACTTGGATCCCCCTTCTACCTCCACAGGTCCTTTTGTTGGGCACGAATTGACACAACCTGAATAGCATCTATGAAGTTGATTGCTGCTTCCACTTCTCCCTCCATAAAGCTCCTTCTCCATTCAAACCTCCACTGCCAACCTGCTGATTGTAACCCCATATGCTGTACAAAGTGTTGTTTTTGTTGGGATATTTGGTAGAGTCTAGGAAATTTCCTCCTCAAAGGCACACCGTCTTCCATCCACCCATCTTCCCAGAACAATACCCTAGAGCCGCAGCCGACATTCCAGATTACACCCTTATTGAACCACCCCTCTACATCATTGGACTGACAAATGTTGCATAGATCCCTCCACCAAACAGAAGCACGGTCAGATGTTGTCGTAGCATCTAAACACCTCCACCCTCCATACTTAGATTCCAAGACTTGAGCCCACAGTTCCTCATGGCAGTGAAACAAGTTCCACCTCCATTTCCCAAGCAAGGCATAGTTGAAAGACAAGAGGTCCCTTACACCCAAACCGCCTTTCGCTTTTGGATTGCACACCTCATCCCAGCTAACCCATGCAATCTTCTGCTGGTTAGCATTGCCACCCCAAAGAAATCTCCTTTGTAATGTCACCAATCTGTCCACCACCTTCTTAGGTACCCTGGAAAAAGAAAACATAAAAATAGGTATGATGTAATAAAAAATATATATATGGCAAGGAATGGTCTCGTCAACTTCGAATCATAATGATGAATGAACTACTTCATTCTGTCAATGGGTGCTGTGATTTCAATACGCCGTGAGTGAATCAAGTTTCTTATTTTTATTTAATAAGTTTATTTGGAGGAAGGGTAAACGTATTAAATGGGCTTAATATCAGTAGTATTTGAGACACAGCTTAATGTGTGATATCATTTCCTGCTTCTATCTTAAGCTGCCTCTCGTCACTAGTCAGTAGCAACGGAGAAACACTTGATTTGTTGAATGAATAATTATGTTATCTATAGTATGCTAACAACAAATAATAAAATAGCATTTGCATGTTATTTTACTCTCAGGGTTTTACATTTGTAGTTTTTAATTGTGACTGTGCCTAACTTTGTAAAAGATTAATGCAAGCAGCGCAATCTTTAATAAGCTCTTTTATGGTCACTTTTATTAAGATAATACTTAGGCGCAGTTCCTTTGTTTTTGGTACTGATATTCAACTTGTCTATAGTGTACAACAAAAATATATGAGATAATAGTTGCTTGTTTAGTTTTGTAGCTTTGGAATTGTGCCTATTAGTCTTTGGAAAAGAGAAATGCTAGTGATATTAAATCCTTAATGCACTCGTTTTTATTAGAACAATTTAGATGCACTTCTTTAGGTGTCAAAATTGAAGTTTGTTTTCCTGTCAGTTTCACTTTGCTAACTCGCAAAATAAAAGTTAACATTTAAATTTGGTGTTGAAATAGTACGGTGAATCCCCAATTTTTATTGGAAAACAACACCAAAAGCATCTAAAGATCTACACCTAAGTTTTGTCTTTTCTTGAAATTTATTGGAAATCACCCAATTGTATATAGTGGAACTCATACAAATGTGTTAAAATTGCAATCACAGTCATGGTTTCGTCACATTCCTTGATATTTTAGATTGCAAACTGGCCAATACGATCATGATTGCAGTCATAGACACACCAAAAACCTTGATGTTGCGGCTATAATTGCAGTCTCAAACCGATTTTTGAAACCTTGCCCAATACTTATTTATTTAATTCACAATTTTGTAGCTTTCAATAAATTTTAACTAATATTAGAGAATGTGTTCAAAGTGTGTTAGAGAATGTATAGCTAGCACTTCTCTTTTGGAAAATGGCTTCTTCAATTAGGTTGAAGCATACTTTTTTCTCTAGTAATTGATTTATTATTATTTTTTCAACCAAAGGAACTCTAGTAATTTATGTAACTTGATTTTGTCTAGGTTTTGCTAGTGAATCCCTGATCCATGCAAAAGAAAACAGCATTATTCCTGAGATTCCCCCAACTGTTACTGCTGTTAAGAACCCTTCTTCTAAGATTGTCTATGATGATCACAACCATGAAAGATTTCCCCCAGGTGACCCAAGCAAGAGGGCATTTGCCTACTTCGTCCTTACAGGTGGTAGGTTTGCTTATGCCTCTCTGGTCCGTCTCCTTGTACTCAAGTTTGTGCTTAGCATGTCTGCCAGTAAGGATGTTCTTGCTCTGGCTTCACTTGAGGTTGACCTCTCCAGCATTGAGCCTGGCACTACAGTGACTGTTAAGTGGCGTGGAAAGCCCGTGTTCATCAGGCGTCGAACCGAGGACGATATCAAGCTTGCAAATAGTGTTGATGTTGGATCTCTTCGCGATCCCCAGCCGGATGCAGATAGAGTCAAGGACCCAGAATGGCTCATTGTTATTGGGGTTTGCACACATTTGGGTTGCATTCCATTGCCAAATGCGGGTGACTTTGGGGGATGGTTTTGCCCATGCCATGGATCACATTATGATATTTCTGGCAGAATTAGGAAGGGGCCAGCACCATACAATCTGGAGGTTCCTACTTACACCTTCTTGGAAGAAAACAAGTTGATGATTGGTTGAAAATAAAAATGGTTCTGCATTCAAGTGGGATGACTTTACTATTTATTTTTTAAAAAAATTATTTGGATAATGTTACAATGCACCTTTTGGACGTCTTTTGCCCTCAAGTTCTTGTTGGGTATGTTTAGCAAGTTATTTATGTAGCTTCGAAATTGTAACTGTTACCCTTCGGCTAGACTTATACCAATAATCGCCTGATGTTTACTTAGCATATTGGTGACGGCTTCAAGATTATTGAAGTGTGCATCCAGGTAAACATTTTCAAATTTTGCTTATCAAGTTCGTATCTTGGAGTTGCCATTTACGGGTTCTTTCAACTCTTTTTCAAAGGGAACCGGAATCAGTGTAGTTGAATTTTTTACACATCCGTGACTCGGATTTTGAATGCGTGTACTTTGAAATTTTGAGATATAAGTTAGTCCTATCTTCACATAATTTCATTTCAATGATTACGTGAATGTGTGAAAAATCTAGCTGCAGTGAATTTGGATCCTCCTTTCGAAAATTTTGAGATATAAGTTAGTCCTATCTTTATTCTCACTTTCATGGTTTTTAAAAAAGATTACGAGTCTCAATTTTATAAAAGACTTTTTTCTTAAAAAATAATGGAAAAGAAATAATGAGTTATCTAATGACTTCCAACCAAAATTATAAGAAAAATGATCTGCTACTTGACTGCTACGTACATGAATTAGCCAATCCACAAAATAACATAGTTTGGTTAAGTACAATTTGGAGACTTTTGTGAATTCGGATCACTAATTTAACATAAGAGAATCTATGAGCACATTCATCATTTTGTGAATGTTGGTTCAACATTTTTTAAGCAACAAACCAAAAGCTCATTGACCATCCACAAAACTTGACATTCAAAACAAATTATGAGACTAGTCACTTCATGTCTTACATCACATCACATGCATAAGATAAACAATTACATAGTTTGACAATTTATACTCACCAAATTACAAAGACTGTAAAGAATAATTCCTTCAATAATCGCATCCTTAATGTGAAAAAGAAGAATAATTCCTTTACCTCCCCTAGCTCCAATTTCTCATAAGAAAGGAGAGCATGTTTCATGGATGCTACATAACCAAATTTCATATATTTTCTTTAATTTCAATTAGTTTAAATTATGAATGCTTAAATGGTTTAATTTCTTATTTGGTTTTTATTATAGTTATAAAAAACTTTCCCTTAGCATCTATATTTAAAAACACTCATTTGATTTCCAACACATATCATCTTAATATTTTTTAGTTCTTATGACGAGAACTAAAAATAATTAAAAATAAAATTTGTAAGGAATAAAATTGAATGTTTTTAAGTATAAGAATTAAAAGAGGATCTTTGTAATTATAACAAACAAAAAAATTATTAAATTAATCTTTTTAAATCAAGTAACTAAAACTATTTAAATTAATGGTAAAACCTAATTTTATTGAAATTAAGATTTTGTTAATATCAATGTTAATT
>PYAF01001297.1:2747308-2762319 GCA_007407185.1 Glycine tomentella | reverse complement strand
AGTTTACATTTTAAATGTTAATTCTTTCTCTCCGATCACTATTCAATACTAGTATTATCATGAGCAATTTTAATTTCACACTAAAATTTATACCGAAAACATTTATGAACAAAATATTTGTAATTTATTTCTTCTTAAGCAAGGATATTTTTTTCCTCCTTTAACAAAACTAAATTTTGAGTAATCTATAATTGTTATAAACTATTACAACATTTATTCTAACTTTCAAGAGCAATTTCATCTTTAAAAAATGTTATATCAAATTACATATATAAATAACTTTCAAATTTAAACATAAAGTGTCTTTTTTGCATTAGTCTCTTTTAATTAGGATTCTGTATTTTTAAGTTGGCATAATTTTAAGCAAAAAAAGATCTCAACTTATCTTAGACCACAATTTACATTTTTCATATATTTCAGTCATTAATCAAGTGATATATCAAATTCAAATATTTAAATCAACTTCCATATTAAATCCACTTCCATTGAAAGACTACTTCAAAAATCTCACTAAACTAATTTATTTGGTAACTCATCATTACATAATAACTGAACAATATCAAAAATATTTCCCCCACCTTTTTGCCACTTTACCAAAAATTTAATCACGCCACAACCACAAAGACCAAAAATACAATTGGATGCGTCCGTCAACTTATCCTATCCCAAAATATATAAAATTTATTTCAATTATATATATCTACACCTACCATCCTAGATTCGGTTCCGTTGACATCAAAGTCAACGTCCCATAATTTTTTTAATTTTAATGATTGTAGCCACCACCCAATAGAATTGCCGTATTAAATTCACCCATATAAACAAATAAATAAAATAAAATAAAAAATACTACTAAAAGAAAGAAAGAAAAAAAAACACACGCCCTCTTTCTTCATATTTTGTCGTTGACATATCCCAAAACACAAACAACACGGACCGCATCTTTATCTATCTATCTACACCATTCTCGCACGTGCGGGAGCCGGTTAGCCGAGCTGAGCCGGGACACGCGCGAAGCCGTATTAGGATTCGATGCGGAAAATAACGGTTTCTCTCTCTCTCTCTCTCTGCCAATTGTGGTGTGTGTCTCTTTTCCTTCGATGCTCTCTCTTAATAATACGAAACCTTCTATTACTCTTTCTCTCTCTATAACTCTTCGTTTCTCTCTCTTTCTCTTTTCCCTCGCTCTTAGGTTATCGCGACTTCTATCCCTCTCTCGATTTTTTACTAACCCTGTTTTTATTAATTAACTTTAATTAATTGCGCAGCTGCAAGTTCTTCTTCTTCCGCTGGAACAGCCGCATCTAATTTATTTACTGGTAAATTCTTTTACGACTGTTATTTTTTTTCTTCTTTCTTTCGTTTTTTAGGGTTTTTATGCTTTGGATGCTACTTGAATGCGATTTCGATGTGGGTTTTGAAATTCGATGTGGAATTCGCTGTTTTGCTTGTTTCTTTAATTGTCAATTTTCTTACTGTGTTTTTTTCGTGGTTGAGTTATTGCAGTTTTGATTTTTTTTATTATTGTTGGTGTTGCGAGTGTGAAGGACTGGGGTTTACTAATTTTGGCGAATTGAATGTTTGAATAGCACTGTTTTGAGTTTTGAGTTGTATTGTCGATTTTAATTCTGTTGAAATTAGTCGGTTATTTTTTTTCTTATCTGAATATAGTTGTACTTGCGCTCAACAAGTGTAAGACATGTGAATTTTTTTTTTTTTTTTTGTAAAAGGAATGTTTGTTTATTTTTTGCCTGATTCTTAATTGAGCAATAGATATGGAATATTTTTTTTAATCAGTGTGCATGAACTTTTTTTTCTGCTGGTAGTTTTGGATTTTATCATATAGATTTGTGAGTTGTTGGAAAGAAATGAAAACAGTGTTGTGGTTTTTATCATTTAGTTAAATAGTAGTTAGTCTTGTGGAAATCTGTGAAAACTAAAGTCTTTTGTAAGAGGAATATTTAATTATATTTGTTTGATTCTCCATTGAGCAATAGATATGCAGTCTTTTATTCTTTTTTCATGAGTATGCATGTAATTTTTTGTTCTGTTGGTAGTTTTGGATTTTATCTAGACTTGTGAGTGGTTGAACAGTATTGTTATTGCTTCTATCATGACGAGATACTTGCATGTAAAGCTACCTTATGTTTTGTAATATGGAATTATTATGATATGTGATAGTGGCATTATTGATATTCCAAATTCTAACTGGCAATGTGCATTCATTCTTTGTGGAGACTAGAAATCCTATGAAAAGCCATTATAAATATTTGTTCATGGGAAATTCATCCTAGTGAGAAGTGGAAGTGGGTGTTTGGAAGGACTTTTTAAAAAGGAAACTATCACTTTTCTTCAGAACCTCTTTCAGGAAGCTGCAAAAAAAAAGTGAACATTTTCTAAACTAAGCTCATCTAAACATGCATCAATTATGACACACATATTTGTATAACTATGAACAAGTGTATAAGCTTATATTATGGTAGATTGTATTGGTATGCTTCTCATAGACATTCATTATGAATAACCTCTTCTCCCTCTGTATGGTATCTTTGAAGGGCATGGTTGATGCGTGGATTTGGTTTTGCATAATTAGAATGGGAGAGGAATGACTGTTCCTGTTCTATTACTAGGTTTGCTCAGGAATGGAATGACATTTTTATGTTTCATTCTGCTTTTATCATTTTATGTTTGTTAAAGAAAATCAATATAAAATTGAATCATAATTATGACTAAATGAAAATTAATAAGGGGTGATGAAATAAAACAAACACTAATTTGGTCTAGCCAGGGCAAAAATGGGCATTGATGAGGAATTAAGGTTCTGTTTGTTTGAACTTAGAAAATTATTTTGAACTTTCAAATGAAAAATACACATTAATTTAGACACACTTTGCGATCACATCTAATGATTCAAAATCAATTTTAACCAAACTTTAAACTAAACAGGCACTAAAACAAACATTAATTTGTTCTAGCCAACAAAATATGGCCATTTACCTCTCTTGACTGGAATGGAAATTGCTGCCTATAATTTTGAAGCATGGAAACAAATATTTCTTTCCTTCTGAACTTATCAATACTTTTTTCCGGTTCGAATCCGGAAACAACCTCTTTGCATATGCAATGGTAAGGCTGCGTATAATATCCCTTCCCCTTACCTGCACATAGCATGGAACCTCTGGGCAATGGGGTACGTAATTTTTTATAAAAAGAGGGGGAGTCCTGGCACAATATGCAATTCTTGGTGACCTGTTGGTCATGGGTTCGAATCCAGAAACAACCTCTTTGCATATGCAAGGGTAAGGCTGCGTACAATATCTCTCCCCTTTACCTGCGTATAGCGTGGAGCCTCCGTGCAATGGGGTACGTAGTTTTTGAGGGCAAGTCTTGGCACAACGGTAAAGTTGTGTCTTGATGACTTGTTGGTCATGGGTTCGAATCAGGAAACAACCTCTTTGCATAAGCAAGGGTAAGGCTGCGTACAATATCCCTCCCCCTTACCTACGCATAGCGTGGAACCTCCGGGCAATGGGGTACGTAGTTTTTTAGAGGGCGAGCCCTAGCACAGCGGTAAAGTTGTGTCTCGATGACTTGTTGGTCATGGGTTTGAATCCAAAAACAGCCTCTTTGCATATGCAAGGGTAAGGTTGCGTACAATATCCCTCTCCCTTACCTGTGTATAGCGTGGAGCCTCCGAGCAATGGGGTGCATAGTTTTTAGTTTTTTTTAGTTTTTTAATAGTGGTAATAACGGAATGATTGTGTTACATACTAAAAATTATCAAAATTTATATGTTAAGGGCAGTGATTGACTTGATTGAACCTTTAAGTGAAGCAGTTTTACATTTTGCATAGAGAAAATAATTTTTAACTTGTCTGGATATTGAACTTGAACTCAGAAAGTTATGATATAGTTGACATTGTTTTCAAATGGTTCTTGGCAGGTCACTTATGGATGAAAGATGTTCATTAGAAGTCAACAAGGTGGTGTTTTGCTATAAATTGGTATAGTGTTTTTTTGAAGAATTATTCTCTTGTGTCCATGGCTGCTGATCATAGGAGAAAACGAGTAAATGGTGCAAACATTGCTGGTTATGGTTCTAGAGAGCAACACAGGATCAAAAGAAAGAATTTGGGATTAGTTCAAAATGATTTGAACATGAGGCCTCACATCTCTGTTGAGTGGGATGGTAATCACAAAAAGGTTGTTGCTAAGCGGGAACAGATTGGCATCAGTTGGAGACAAATGAAACCATTTATCAATTTGGTTTCTAATGATCACAAAATCTTGGCAGATGTGTTCGCAGTGCCTCAAGAAACTTTTGAATTGGATAATTTAAGTGAAGTTCTTTCGTATGGGGTAAGTATCATGTTGTGGTATGTTTCTATTGTTTTCAGTTGAAAATATATTTTTTCTCTAGGAAGTTGTGCCTAGGTGACCGGACGGTTATGGGTTTGAATCTGGAAACAACCTCTTTGCATATGCAAGGGTAAGGTTGCGTACAAATGACCCTCGCCAATACCTTTGCATAGTGAGAAGCCTCCAGGCACTACTAGGGTATGTTAGTTTTTAGGAATTATGTCTAAATAATCTTCTGTTGAACTTTTGTCAATTGGCAGGTTTGGAAGACCCATCTTTCAGAAAATGAGAGAAACCTTCTTATGAATTTTCTCCCTAGTGGCTTTGAACCACATCAAGTTGTGGAAGAACTACTTGCTGGGATTAACTTTAACTTTGGAAATCCTTTCTTGAAATGGTAAGATCTCTTTATTTGTATTTTTTTTCTCTCTAGATAAATTATCTGCTCACTCTGCTGTATTTTGCAGTTTATATATATTCATGCTCATAAGTACATGCTGCATGTGACAATATCTTCCTTTTAAATTTCAGTGAATGAGTGGATTAGTTATTGATGTAATGTTGTGTAATTGGTTTTATTATTGGCCTTTGAGTTGAGTTTACCAGCATTACCAATTGCATATTTCAGCTATAAATTCTTTTTGGTGCTTACTTTGAAATTCAATCTAGATTTTATCTTATCTTACAGCATATTGACCAGTTTTCTATGGTCTACCTTTTGCTGCAGACAATTTTCTCAATTTTGTAACTTGGAGGGATTTTGTTTGGTTGAAATTCTGTTTGTTCTTCATTGTTCCTATGCTTACTTTTTTTTTGTTTATGTTCATTTGACAACCATCTATATGCTCATTTGGGTAGTGATTGTTTATCAATATTGTTTGTTATGGCAATATCATATTTTGCAATCTCATTAAAATCCTTCTGTTTTGCCTTTTTTGTGAGCAAAATATCATTAAGACATGTAAAGGTATTTGTTTAGTTTGCTAATCATTCATGAAAATCTTCTTTTTCAGAGTCACAAATGTCTTAAAATATATATTTGCAGGGGTGCTTCGCTTTGTTTAGGTGGTCTTCATCCAGATATGATTGTTGACCGGGAACAGCATCTTAAGACTGAGAGGAGAGAATACTACTCACACATTCATAATTATCACAATGAGTAAGCATTGTACATACTCAACATGTATCTTTTTGGCATAGTATTTAATGCAATATTGTAATTCTTCTATTTGGCAGTATGATAGGATTTCTATCAAAGTTGAAGAAGAGCTGGCAAAGCTGTAAAGATCCAGAAAAGGAGATTGTGCAAAAGATATGGAGGTTGTCACTTACTTTCTGTGTATTGCTGTCTACATACAATACACACCTGACCAAATTCAAAATTACTATTATTAAAAGGATACCTTCTTTGCTCTGTGTTTTCAATAGCTCACTGTTGCACAAACTGGGTGAATGCATCTGGAATGCATATTATCTTTCATATGGTTATTTTTTAATAGTTGAAGATGTTATGTTACTTCAAATCAGAGATGGTAAAATCCTGAAAATCTTCTCTGATGTATCTGATCAAATGGGACTTTCCCTTCATACTATCTACTTCACTACTGTCTTCATCAGTTGATGATGAGTCTGTTAATGTGCATTTATCTGTTTTGTATGTCTACTGAGAAAGTCTTATTATTTAAGCATCACTATTTTTGTTTCAATTTTGATATTAAACTTTTATTTGGTACTCAAAAAGGAAATCCTTTGATAACTGTTGGTGAAACAGATTGGACTGGTTTTCTTTTTGGATGCGAAATGGACGATAGTTGACTTTCTAAATACCAACTTGTAGTTAATATTGATTCACTTCTCTTGTTAATGTGTAATCCGTTTTAAATATTATATTTATGGTTGAGATAGTGATTATGATGAGTGCTACTTTGTAGTTTTGTTGACTTGTAAGTACTTCTGTTACAGCAATGCAAGCTACATGTGATATATTGTTGGGTACTCAGTGATTATTGAACTTGGATTTTATGAGTTTCTGCTCCTTTTGTTTTGGAATTTCTACTTTCTAGTTATAATCATTATATAGTTGTTGGATTATGCAGGTCAAAGCATGTAGAGAAAAGAATGCCCTCCAAAGTGATTGAATCTAGAGGCTATGATCATGATGGGAATGTTACAGGGACATCTGAGTCATGCTCCTGGGATGCAGAGGAGAAAGCATGTAGTAGCGACAACCAAATTTCCTCACTAAGAAAAGACGATAAACTTCAAAGAAGGTAACTAATTAATTTGTAATCAGCAACATTCAGTACTTGCAAGGTCTCTTAACTCTGCAATATCTGTCAAAATTGAATGACTAGGTGAATTTGAAATATTTTATGATTTTAGTGATATTGGTTTATCAATGCTTCCATTTGCCATCTCTTTAGCAGAGTGTAAGATCTTTCTGGTAAAGCTGTGAAATAGAAATTTAAGATATCTGTATATGGTCAAGATTGCTTAATAGGATTAACAGAATTTCTTCTTGAATTATTAAACTTCCTAGGGAATATATTTTCCACATTTTAAAATTGATAACTAATGCCATCCAAACAGAAGAGAACTTTTCCACATTTTACTGTTTAATGCCATCTGTATAATTAGTTCAATATCATCACCATTAATCAGTTATTTATTGCTCATGGTCGTTGTTATTACTATTGTTTTGTCATTGACATATTCTCTTTTTTTATACCTGCTTTTTGTTCCCCTCCATTATTGATATTATGTTGTACTGTACCTAAAGATGTGGATTTTTTTTATTCTTTTGTTTTTTGTTAGTTATACGTAGGTTCTTACCATATCTGCAGTTGTAACAAAAAAACATCCTAGTCTTGTCTCATTAGGTTGGGTTAAACAAAATAACCATGAACAATTCATGGATCTTTTCTGGAATCAATCTTAATCTATATACTCAAGCCTTTGATTTAGCTTGTGGGAATTTGATGCAAAAAAGACATTTTGGATACAAAATCCATTGGCATGCTCGTCTTGAAATTTGGGGACTGGTTTTGTTATTTTGGAACATCAGCCAACAACGCTAAAGTTCCTAGTCCAGTTTTACTTCTTCTTTTTTGATGTTTGTTGGGCTGATGAATGATGATAATATTGAATAAAGCATCTCACTTTGTACTTAAAGTTCACCTACTTTAGATCACCCTAGATTTTTTAGAAAATCACTGAGGAATTATTAGTAAATAATTCCATTGTACTATGATCTACTATGCAATTGATAATTCATTCAACTTCTTGCATCGAAGTTTTAGTACCTGTTTCGTTGTTATCACATAACTGAGAGTACCTGACAGGTAACTGTAATATGAAACCAGGCCATTTGGGGGCTAATTTCTTTCTCTGGTTTTGTATTTGTTTTCCTTATAGTTGTATCCTTTATTTGGCATTATTTTGATTTATATATCCTGCTGTATGTTTACACATGTTTTAAGCTTTCTTTATTTCTCGATTCAAATATACCTTTACTTTTTTAATACTTAATGTAAGCGTTTATGAAATAATGTTTGGCAGGGTGCTTGACAAATGCATTGTTAAAGGTAAATCCAAAAATTTGATGGATTCTTTGGACAATATGCCTAATATGGGAGAAAAGCCCAAGACAGGAGACAAACTGCCCAAGCATAGCATTCATTCTAGCGATAGTGATAAATACATGTCATGTATCAAGGTTAGGCTCTCCACTTTTTATTTATTTGAGCGATACTGAATTGGCAGAGAAACAATATTGTAGCTGGATCAGTTATCTCTTTAGTGTCTATAATTAGAGGGATAATAATAGTTTCTCAATTATGTGAAATTAATTATCGCATTTAAACTTGTAAATATTTAGACTCTACATATTTAAACTTCAGCTGATTTATTTGTGCCTTCGAAGGCAAACTGCTATTTTTTTTATAGTTTCCTTTAAAGTTGTTGTGGTTAGAGCTTTTAGTGTGGTTTTACTAATTCTATTGAATATTGTGGATTTAATAATAACATAAGTATGGTATTTTTAAAGATATTTTTCCTTTAAGGTGAAGAAACCCAGCAAATTTTTTCATCTTTACCATGAATATTTTAGTTAGAGAATTTGCTAATTGTTTCCTTTATGCATTTCAGATTAGTAAGCAGCAGCATGAACTTGTTAAGAATATGAAGCAGTCTGGTAAAAGTATCCAATCTAGGTCCCTTAACCGTGTTTTGGGTAACCTTGAAAAAATTCATGTGCAACCATACAATATATTTGTCAAAGAAGAACAGAAGAAGTTGCAGGAGCATTGGTTAGTGAGATGTTCACAGTGCTATCTTTTATGCCAATATGTCATTGAATAGATACATTTTGAAAATTTTGTTCATTATTTCTCACTTGAATATTTCATTTGCATAGGTTGCTATTAGTAAACAAAGACCTCCCTGCGGCATATGTAAATTGGACAGAGAGACAGATACAGAGACATGCTGTGAGAAATTCTTTGGTTGCAGAGATGAAGGATAAGTCAAATCCATTCATGGAGGTTTGTAGTGTTGTTTCTTTGTTAGGATTTTCTATAATTTCCTAGTATGGAGTTGCATATCTTGATTCAGTTTCTCAAATTCCTAGAAGACCCTTGATCAGTTGGTTCTGTATCATGGGCATTTTTTCATAATACTCTGTTACTTAAGATATGTCCAATTATAATTTGTCCTTCAGGCAGAGGATGGTGCGAACACAGGGAGTGAACTTAAGGGTCAGGATGATGTGAACTCAGGGAGTGAACTTAAGGATCACAATGAGGTGAACTCAGGGAGTGAACTTCAGGATCAGGATGAGGAAAACATTAACGCAGGGAGTGAACCGGATCAGGATGAGGAAAACATTAACTCAGGGAGTGAACTTCAGGATCAGGATGAGGATAACATGAGTTCAGAAGGTGAGCCTCAGGATCAGAATGAGGATAATGTGACCTCAGGTAGCGAACATCAGGATCAGGGTGAGGATAATGTCAACTCGGGTGATGAGCTTCAGGATCAGGTGAATGATGGAGGTCTGAATGATCAGTCTGACTTGAAAGATGGTGAGGATTCTATTTCTAGGTCCCCCGAGAACCAGTCCCAGCACAATTCTTATGTTAGTGGTGATGATGAGTTCAACCGAATGAGTGTGGATTCAGAAAGGAATCTTCTTTTATCAAAATCAAATAATACTTCATCGAGTAGTGGTGATCATGAGTTCAACCGAATGAGTGTGGATTCAGAAAAGAATCTTCTTTTATCAAAATCAAATAATACTTTATCGAATAAAGATGAATATTCAAGGAATATGAACACTCGGGATGTTTCTATTGATGAAGAAGCTCCTTTCACTTCCAGTAGTGATGTCTGGCAAGGAGTTGAAATGCCACATTCATACTATGATTCTGCTGTGACCCACGAGTATGCAGCCAGTGGGTTATCACTGGCTAATCCTCAAGTCAGTCAAGAGCAGCCAACTCGTATGATTGATCTTGAAGCTGATTTGCGTCGAGAAGAGGCAGGCAAAGAGTTGTTAAGTAGGCAATTAGATAATGGGACCTTCAGTTCATACCAAAGCCAGGATCGAAGTGTCTTACTTCAATCACTCTTCAAAGGAGAGGGGTTGTTACCTTATCATCATGATCAGAAAGTAGCTGAGTTAGATTTCCAAACTTCAAACAATGTTATGATGGGGGGTGGCCAATTTTCCAGTCATTTCAAAGAGCCATTGCAAACTTCCCTGACACTGGATCAGGGGCGAAGGACCTCTACTGAGGTTTACATGCCAGAAAACATGTCAGAGAATATTTATTCAGATGGAGGAAGGTATTTGATCCCCAGGCAAGATCCTTTGATCCCCAGGCAAGATCCTTTGGCTGCGGTAAATATGACTGATTGGGCTGCTAATAATGCTCGCATAGCAGGGCCTTCCCAATCTCACTTAAATACTGGAGATTTTATTGGTCATCATTGGTTCCCTGCTGATCATCAAGTTCGTGGTGGTGGCTGGAATGGATCTGATGGTGGTGGTGTTTCAAGTCAAAGTCTTGGCACTGGAGCAAGCTCTGATCAGAGTTTATTTAGTATTCTGTCAGAGTGTGACCAATTGCATTCAGGTAGCACTTATGATTCAGTTAGAAATACTAACCAGTTTCTTGCACCGAGAACTTATGGATTAGTAGATGCAGGTACACCAAGGGTGAACACGGTTGCACCACCGGCTTCTCATCCATTAGATTACTTCACCGGACGTGAAGCACCTAGTGGCCTGGTGCCTGATGATACGGTATTTATGAGCTTCCCACATCAAAATTCTTCATTACATGATCAAATGGGAAAGCCATACTTAAGGTCATGGAACCGGTAATGAACGTTTTACCCAATATTAGCGAGGTAATCTTGACTGCAAGACAGTGAGAAGAAATGCACATTTGTCCATGTGATAGAATTTTGACTTAAACAAGATCCACAGAAGCTGGGGTATACATAACCTGAGACGAGAGGTTTCTGTACATACCTATACCGAGGCCAACTCAACACCATGTACATATCTAGATATTAGATGGCAGGAAAGAAACCAAGTGGTTAAGATAAGCTTCAAGAATTTCAGGTTATTAGGCAAATTACATATTTATTATTTTTTTTCCTTTGCTTCTAGAGAGACATTCTTTAATAATTTAGGAAGATAAGAAATGCTGGGGGCTGGTGCCACTTTTTGAATTTTGGGTTACCTTTATTCTGGTTTTTTTTTTCGTAGTTTTGGTCAATGTATCAAATGCTAAAAATTGTTTTTCTCGTTGGTTATAGTAGCAACCAAATAAGGTTAATAGTACACGAGCATAACCTTTTATTGTTAACATCTAGAGATAAGCATAGATGGGTTTCCTGGGTCAATAGGACTCCGAAGTCTCTAATCAGAATGGCTGTTAGGTTGCCCTTAATTAGTGATGATAGGTCTTTTATATATATATATATATATATATATATATATATATATAAAATAATAGAAGGGTTATTATGTTATTGGTGTAAAGTATAACTGAATTTGAGTTTCGTAGTTCATTACAGTCAATCTTTCGATGAGTGAAGCTTAGTGTTAGGTAGTTACAGATGGGCACTTTAACTCGTTAATTTAAGAAATAGTTCCACTAAACTCAATTAAACAAATCTCTCGAGGTAGAAGTAAATATATTTAGGCCTTAACAACAATTAAATTAGGTTTGATCTTAAGTATGATTTTGAGTTCAAGTTTTGTGGTAAAAAAATGTAGTTAAAATGAGAGATCATATTAAAGGTAGTTAATTGAATTTTTTGATATATCAATGGTGATAAAAAAATATATATCTAGGCATTGATTTAAAAGTTATACATTTGTTTTATGTACTAACTTTTCACACTATCATCTATTTTTTTTTTAAAAAAAATTGTACATTTTGTTTTGTGGGAGGTGCAACCGTGCAAGGCAATAATTGGGTGTGATATTCAAATAGGTTGTTTAAAAAAAAACGTTATTATTGCCAATCTTAAAAAAAAATTAAAACTGTAAGTTAAATTAAATTGACAATATTAACATCGTGTCAGAAAGTTTGTTAAATTTGTCTAGCTGTTATTAACGGATTCAAATGTTAAATGCCATTGTGTTGTCTTGGGTCACATATAAAATCAAAGAAAGGAATGGCACATGACTTTTGCTTATATATATTTATCCTTGTAGTCGTTTGAGAGAATTCGTAAAATGTTGGGTGATTACATTAATAAAAAGGTTTTAGAAGGTTAAATAATATATGTTGATTTCCAATTTTTATGAAAACGTGTTTTGAGTGAGAAATATGTGAAACAAATTAGTGAACCTGATTTATCGTCTGCCAAAGAAATGATCTATTTCTTTTGTCTTGCTTGACATTGACGGGAGTCCTCTTCTTGGCATACTCCAATAAAACAGATAGCGTTTATGTGAATGATATCTAACTTTAGTAACAAAGAATGGGTTAACTATCGTTGTTTTGTATCTCTTTTTTTACAATAATGTTGTCATAACAAATTACGAGTCTAACATATTTTTCTATATTTACACATATTTAATTAATTCAATTAGACTTCCTTACTGCTTATAATTTTTCATAATGAATATGTAATTCTTTAGCTAATTTCCTAACAAAAGAATATAAATCTACAATTTTTAGCGCTAATCTATATTCTTTTAATGAGCATAACTTTTTAATATGGGTACACACTCTAAGAAGAAAAAATGTATAATTTTATTTTAAAAATTATTACCCAGAAAAAGTAATTTTACGGGAGAAATTTAATAAGAAAATTTACACGTATACTTTTTCACTCAACAATTTATCGATTTAGAGAGAAATTTAATGAGAAATAAACACGTATAGTTTTTTCTTTTTCACTTGATATAATGCTCTGCCTCTATTGTGCTTTTCACACAATGAACATTTAAATAAAAAAAAAATATGGACAAAGGAAAACTACTATGAAAAACATCAATGAATCTATTTTGAGAATATAAAAGAAAGTTTTGAATGAATCAATTTCACACGAACGCACCATAATAATTTCTCTTTTCTGAACGATGAACAATCGCTTGGCCATGCACGTGAATTCCCCTTCCGAAGAAACCGAACATCTGTGTGTGTTTTCTAAACAACGTTAGTTATGTGACCGACCAACACGCCTGTGGTAGTTAATTAGTTTCATCACTTGAAACAAGAACTTGCATTTTTATTTCTATTTCTATTTATTTTATTTTTAATTTTTGGTTTATGTGTGGTTGTTGCAGCACTGTACGTGAAGCATCTTATGCGTAGTTTGCGAAGCATGAATGTTATTCCATAATGTGTTGCCAAGAAACACTTTGTTTCGTCTTTCACAGATCCTTTTGAACGTGTCACATACAAGTTAAGGTTCCTTTGAGCACCCTTTGGCTCGTATTTCTATCTTTGGGACTAGTTTGGTGGGTTGAATGGCACATTCTGGTTTCGAAGAAATGGGCAACCAGAAGAAGAAGGAAGTGATTCGGGTAGAGCGTGAATCAGTTATTCCAGTTTTGAAGCCTCAGCTCATCATGACATTGTCCAACCTTATTAGTATGTTTTTCTTCTGAAACTTTTTGTTTCTCTCATGTACACATGTTGTTGGAAAGTCCCACATTTCCTCATACTTGAGTGTAAGTTATATATTTATTGGATGACTTTACTCAATGTTCACTGGTTTTAAGATGAAATCTAACATGATATCAAAACTATAGATCATCTTATTAAATACGTTATTCTAATAGGTTTGTTTGTTCTACCAGGAGGCATATGTGGAGGAAGGTGTTGGGAAAGTCCCACATCGCCTCTGTCTCAATTTTTTTATTCCTTATACTAAGTTTCAATGAAGGTTAAGTTGAAAAAAGATTATATTTCAATTGAAATTGGTACAATATGTTGGACACCTTAATATTAATTGGTTTTAAGATAAAATCTAACACACCTGATCCACAATTCTGTATCAAAGATGACAATCCATGATTGGATAACAATATATGCACAGTTCTGTATCAAAGATGACAATCCATGATTGGATAACAATATAAATCTTTAGGTGCAATCTAATTAAATTCTTATTAATTATTTGGTGCAGCTATGGTGATAGAATTTTGCAGTTTTGATTTAGATGATATAACATAGAAACAGCTTTCTCCCCACTTCCTCTTCCAAAGCTACTATTTTCTTTGTAGACTTGAGTCGTTTGGGTACTATGTGCAGAACATAGTGCTGACCGAGTTGAATTTTTGAAGCTCTGCAAGAGAATAGAGTATACAATTCGAGCTTGGTACCTTCTACAGTTTGAGGACATGATGGTATTCTTTTTTCCTCACCATTTTGTGACACAAATAGCTTAGTGATATGGTAGGAGCCTGATTTTTTCTTTTCTTTTTTTGTGCCTTAAGCAACTCTATTCTCTCTTTGATCCTGTATCCGGGATGCAGAAGTTGGAACACCAGAAGTTACCTCCTGAAGAAATTGATGTTCTTGAACAGAATTTCTTGGCTTACCTATTTGAGGTATTTTGGAGAATTCATGAATTTACATTGTCTACAGTTATATTGGGACATTTCATTTATTTATTATAGACTTTAATTAACCTATAACAATGGTGATTTAATTGAGACATTAAATCAACTTTATATAATTTATCGTGGAAATGATTGTTGTTTATAAAATGTGTTATCCATAGATTTACAACTTTATTCTGTATATAGTGATATGACAGTCAAATGGAAGCTACCAAAACCAAACTTTTGTTTTAATTTAATCATTTTTAAAATGATTCATTTCTCGCCTTTGCCTCTGCCTCAAAGAATTAAACTTCCTTTAAATAAAAGACTAATTGAATAATAAATTAGCCTTGTCTAAGAATTGAAGGTTGAAGAAGTATAGGGGTTGTGACTACGGTTTCATTGAGTTTGATTTCAGTGTTCCTTTATTAGAATGAAAAGGTTAAGGGATTAAAATTTCTCATGTTACATGAGATAAGCTTTTTTTCTATATACTAAAATTAAGAGTAGTTTTGAGTTAAATTTTTTTCTTCTTTTTAATAAAAAAAAAAACATAATCAAAGCAAATACTTCATCC
>PYAF01001297.1:2728475-2747208 GCA_007407185.1 Glycine tomentella | reverse complement strand
AGATTTAATATTTTTTAAGTAATTTTAATTTGATTAAACGGTTTATGTGACATAAGTAAAGTGATTAAATGCTTTAGTTTGTGGAGTAAACATAAAATTTATAAGAAACGACATGGCTATGATAAAATATATAAGATTAATCTAAAAAGTTTAATTTAAATAAAAAATTTAAATTACAAGAAAGAATTCATGTTTCAAGTACGAGCATAAGTCATAATAAACATACTAAAATACAAAAAAAAAAAAACTAATTATTGTAAATACTATTGATACAAAAGTTAAAAAATTAAAAGTATAAAAATTGTAAAAATACAATTAAAAACATTTGAAGTGTCCATGCAGTATTCGACATGGATACATATCTCATATCTGACATGGTTATAACACGATACAGCCACTATTTAGAAGTGTCCATGTTTCTTAGCCTAGATGTAAATGGTGAATAAGATTTAGAATAACATATTCAGGGACTGATTAAAAGAAGTAGCACTATAGCACTACAACAGTTTAAATATCTGTTTTTGTGGTTTTTATGGTATCTGAAGATGATTTGATTCTTTATACAGGTCATGAAAAAAAGCAACTTCAAGATTGCTACTCAAGAAGAGATTGATATTGCACTTTCTGGACAGTATCTTCTAAATCTTCCCATTACAGTAAATGAATCTAAGGTTAGCAACCATGTTTCTGTCTTGTAACTCATTATGCACATGCATAATATATGTGCCTTTAATGGCCCTTAGTACTTTGGGTGCTTGATTGTGCTGTTATCAGCTGCTGATCTCTGTGTTTTACCAAATGTAGCTTGACAAGGTTCTTTTGAAAAAATATTTTGAAGCACATCCTCAAGATAACCTTCCAGATTTCTATGATAAGGTACCTTTAAATTTGTCCAATTGTTGGGTTAGGAAGTTCTTATGTTTGTTTGGCATTGGAGGTTGAATGAGATGTATTAAACCAAACACAAATGCATGAATACACACTAGAGACTTGTGCATTTTTATTTTGTTGGACCAGCACAACTTTTAATTAACTGAAACAAGCAGGATGGACCTGCATAGATTGGCACAACAATCAGAATGGTTTTTTTTTTTTTAAAACTCGATTTTAATCTGTTTGTGAAGTGGCAATCTAACACATCCTGTTATTTTAGTATATTATTTTTCGGCGTGGCATTGGAATTGATCGAACGACCGATTACTTTGTCGTGGAGAAAGTGGACATGCTCATAGCACGTTTTTGGTCATATATATTAAGAATAACCAGGTAAGGAACACTCACCCTGGGAATTGAATTTCTTTTAATTGATGTTAATGAAGAATCCGTCATGACAAGTCATGATTTCTGTAAATGTTGGAACTTTTGACTCCCTTAAAATACCAATCTAAAATGTCTGAATGATATATTCAGTATCATCATTCCTGTCTTCACAGTGAAATGCCTTATCAAAGAATCTATATAATGGCTACTTACTTACCTGTGAATTTGCCATAACATGTTTCATAGGCTTTTCTGCCGAAAACTTTAACACATGGTGCTTGCAGGTTGGAAAAGTTTTTATCCAGAAGGGCAAAAAGGCATCCTAGGAAGGGTCCCAAGAAGGACGATGAAATTAACTCAGAGTTGGAAGATTTTCAGGATGATGTATATGAACGGATACGCCTTGAAAAAATGCCAATAAGGTCTTGCTGAATAGTGTGTGTGTCTGTGTGTTGTGTTGTTGTAGCTTCAGCTGCTGTTGTTATTTTCTTTTCTTCCTGGAGTGATTCTTTTCATACTTCATTTACATAAACATTCTTCCTAGTATGCTTATGGCTGCGTCTTCTTCAAATAGTTGTATTGAGAAGTAATCTGTATGGAACTCGGGACGCATCTATTTGTTTCAAAGGTCCTGGATATGTAACCGCTCAAGACATCATTTTACCACCCTCTGTGGAAATCGTTGATAATACACAACATATAGCCAACGTAACAGAACCCGTTAATTTGTGTATTGAATTAAAAATTGAGAGGAATTCACCACTCACTTTGACACATTCTGCTAATAGCTGTCTAATGTAAATCCTGAATGTCAGCAGTTTCCCTTAAATCAAATATTTAAATTATCACCATTTGACTAATGTGAAACAAAGATTAATTACTCTGGAATCATCACAATTACAGCAGTATGGCCTTGGAATTTTTTTACAAATGAACATTCTCAAACTAGTAGTCCACCTGTAGAAAGTTTGAATATAGATTTTTGCAAAGATTCAGAAAATGATTCTTATTTATCAAAGCTCAATGTTCCATCTAGAAATCCAACTGATCATTTGTCTGATAAATGCATGCTGTTTTATCTCATCAAAACTGCTGAGCTCATGCATGTAAGCTGTATAAATCTTGAATGTTTGATTATCTTGTCACTCATGAAAATTGTTTGCTAATTTCCAGTTTCGGTAGTTTGCTGAACAAGAACACAATCCAAGAACCTACATTTGATAGGATAATTGTTGTGTACAGGTAGTGCTCCATTGTATGGCTAATATCTACCATGCTAGTTTGTTAGAATAAAATTCTTTCATTAAAGAATAGACTGATAATTATAAACCTGTTTGTTTACGTCTACAGAAATACTAAAAAGGTTGTTCTGAAAAATCTCTTGGTGTATAATTATCTATCTTTTCTTGTATTTGATCTCTATGCATGCTAGTTTGTTAGGATAAAATTCTTCCATCTAAGAAAAGACTGATAATTATAAACTTGTTTATCTTCCAAAGAAATACTAAAAGGCTATTCTGAAAGATCTCATATAAGTCATGAAAAATAAGGAATTTGAGCTATCTTCAGAGGGTTTTGGTTCATGTAAGTATGCTGTAGAAAATCCATGAGTAATTTTATTCTACTGAAATCTTAGTTGGAAATTGTTTCTTCAGGACAGCTAGTTCCAATTCAAAAAAAGAAAGAGGAATTTTTGTGAAGCATTTCAAGAACATTCCAATGGCTGATATGGAAATAGTTCTTGTGAGTTACCTCATTTAGGAAACATTCCAATGTCTGTGTTATTACCTAATTACCCTTTTCCCCAATGACCATAAGTAATGACCTGGTCACAACTTTTTACTTGACAGCCAGAAAAGAGAAATCCTGGATTGACTCCAATGGATTGGGTCAAGTTTCTTGCATCTGCTATAGTTGGGCTGGTTAGTTTTTCAATTACAAGTTGAGTTTTTCTACCATGTTGTTGTTCTTTGCCATCTTGTATTAATGCATTGAATATGTTTTACTTCACAGGTTGCTGTAGCTAGTTCTCTTGATGTGGATACAGCTGATTTGAGGGTCATTGGTGCCGTTCTCTCCACAGTACTTGGATACTTGGCCAAGACATACTTCACGTAAGCATGTTAACTGCCTCTTTTCCTAGGAAATCCGTTGCAAAATGACTTTTGAGGCAAAAGTAATTCTGTCAAAGGATCAGGACCCTTTGCTTTTGCTTTTATCTGTTGGATCTGCATTGGAACGCTCATCGCAACAATTTCAACTGTAAACCAAACATGCACACTTTGCATTTATCAGTTTGAGTTTTTCACCTGCATTGCATTAGCTAACCCTACAATTTGATCCTCTTTGTAATGGCATTCAAACAGGGTGGTTAACATTGAAAGTTAGTCAGATCATGTATTTTTGGAACTTAAAAGATTCTTGGTCAGATCAGATGTCAAATTTGATAAAATAACACCTTTAATTAATTTTTACAGAAGTTAAATTTTATCAGTCAACCTTTTGAATCATGTTATATTATCCTAATGGTCATGCATACTGAATTTTTTTATATATTTTGAGTTTGGCCCTGGTATCAACAATAGAAATAGTCCCTATATATAAGTTTAAACATTCCACAAGTTTGTGTTTAATGAATCTATGTATCCAATGTGGATACTAATATTTAACTTCTCATAGGTTCCAACAAAACTTGGTCCAATACCAAAATTTGATTACACGGTCAATGTATGACAAACAACTGGACAGTGGAAAGGGTACACTTCTCCATTTATGTGATGATGTCATTCAACAGGAAGTAAGTGCTAGCATGATGTGCTTTGTGTCATTACATTCGTTTTGTTTTTTAATTTTTTCCAATAAATCAATAGTGATAATTTCTGTTAACTTGTTTTGCCATTATATGAAAACAAGATAGGGCTAGCCGGTTCTAATGGAATGAACTGTAAATTTATTTATATTTTACAAAATGTATTTGAAAACTTAATATATGTATCAACATTTTTTTTATGCTATTCATATGCAATGATCTATTGTACTAGCAAGGATATAGCCTCCAAGATTGAAAAGTATGTGAATATATTGATGGAAGATAAGCTGTCACCCCTTTTAAGTTTTAGGCCAGATTTTGCTGTATGTAGCTATGCACCAGCCAAACATCTAAAAGTTACACTAACCAAACTCTTAATGTGCAGGTTAAAGAGGTAATAATATCATTTTTCATTCTGATGGAGCAGGGAAAAGCCAATAGACAAGTATGTACATCAAAATCAATTGAGCAATATTGTTTCCTTTATAATTTTGCAATTCTAACTTACTGTTAGGAAAAGTTTGTTACATCTACTCATTCATACAAGCTATATATGGTAATGTGAATCAGGAGCTCGATCAATGGTGTGAGGAGTTAATCAGAGAAGAGTTTGGGGAGAGCTGTAATTTTGACGTGGATGATGCAGTTCAGAAATTAGAGAAGTTCGGAATTGTCACGAAGGTGAGATTCCCTTCTAAAGTGATTATGTTTGGTTAAAAATATATAATATCGCAACACTTCGATGACTTGTTTAATACTTTATGATGTCACTAAGTTCGGTAACTTTGATTGTAAATCAGTTGAGGATATATTGTTGATTTTTGAAGGCCCTGTTTTTACCAATTGGACAAATCATTCTATTTCCTCTGATGCATCAGTTGTGTCCAAGTGTTCATTTTATATATTTTAGTGCAAAATTTAATTAGAAAGCACTGTCACTGTCATCCACAGATTATCATGAATAATGAATTTGTTAAATTTTATAATAACTATTTTAAAAGTCACCTAAATGATTGTTAAATATTACTAATAATAAAAGTACATAAAAATTAAACTCTTTATATTTGCATGGGTATATTAAATGATAATCAGAACTTTAGACATCTTTTTTCATTGTTGTGAGGTTCTATCTTGAGTAAATATGCTGATACAACAAGTAGGAAATAATTTTCATTGTTGTTAGCTAAGACAAGTTGCTCTGAAGATTAAGAATGTTTAGTTGACTGGAAGCTTTCCTTGGAATTCAGGATATCATTGGGCGGTATCAATGCGCTGGGCTCAAACGGGCTAATGAGATAATTGGCACCACCACTGAAGAACTTGTCCTTAAGGCAAGACAGGGGGGAAGCATCACTCCTTGACGGTGTTTTGAAATATTCCGTCTCATAATTTTATCCATATAATTTCAGACTTACACTGTCTCATTTTTTTTATTCTTTTTAAAAAAAAAAAAATATTTGCAATGTTTGTACAACCTTCACTTGAAATTCTAGGCCAATTTCGTTCATTATTTTCGTCAATATAATGTATTGACATTATCAGTAGGGAAATAAGATTTACCCTAAACCCCAATTGCTTGTAAATACAATATATATAAAACCAAGGATGCAGGCTGTAATGTACATTTGAAACACGGTTCAATTTGGATATTCAAAACAGTATTGGTACAAGATGAGCCTTATTATCATAAAAACTGTAACCCTAACATTAAATTGCATCATGACTGGAATCTACACCTTTCCAAAGATCATTGGACAGAACAAACTCTGAAATGAGAAAACAACAAAAGAAAGTGCATAATATCATGATTCATGACTATAATCACTCAGAGGAACTCAAAAAGCTACCATGGTAGACATAAATTTTAAGCAAAACAAAGTAAATAACAATTGATAAAATAACAAGTCTACATTAACATTAGGAAGTACATCATGATTCCACAATAATTAATGATTAGACCTGCAAACATTATTCATATAACAGAGCCCTAATTTCTTTCTCAGACATCAACACCTGAACAACCAAATTTACAAAATTCCATGGCAAGTAAATGACTACTAGGTAGCAAGGTGCTTTCTACTATGAATGAATTGAACAGTGAACACAAGGTGACAATGCCCAAAAATTGGTCAAGATTTATATCCTTTAACAGTAAGGAAGCTAGCTAGTCTCAACAGATAGCACCACCATGAACTAGCAGTGATTATTATTAGCTGTATCAATTGAAACCGAGGACTAAGTGTGTCATGATCGCCAAGGTTTTAAATTACAGCTGTTGATTGTGGACAAAAAATGCGGCCACAATTGCAGCTGTTGATTGCTATTTAAACCCTGCAAACCAAGTTTTAAAAACCGGCCTGCGAGTCTCTGCAACTGCAATTTGTGGCATCAATCACATTTATCCATACTTTTCTGCAATATCAAAAGATCACAACAAAACTGCAACTGTGGCTGCAACCGCAATGTAAAACCTCAATGCAAACTTCATTGGCCATGACAACTGCTAATGCTGATGCAACTGTAATCGCAATTTAAAACCTTGACTAGTTGTTAGTAACAAGAACTAAGCCGGATTACTGGTAATCTATTGAAGGACTAAAAATCTAGCCTTGTTGATATTATAAAAGCAGAGGAATATATGCAGTATGCCCCTCAAGATCCTCAACCTGTTCCAAAAACCCCTTATGACTCTTCCACTGTTCCACAGCTGCTTGATAACTTCCTCCACAAGGTACCTCTCATTCCCCCTCTCCAGCCGAAGCCTCACCAGCACCTTATCCCCCTCCACCGTGGTGCGCAGTCGTGACGCCAGCGCGTCGATCGTTGCGAGATCGTTGCTCAACCCATAGGCACATTTCTCAGCAGCATCAAGCTGCCTCAATGCCGCAAGCTCTTTCTTCTCAAAGGCACAGACCGGCACAGTACCAGCGGCAGCAGCTAGAGCCGCCACGGCATGCACGGTGACCACGACGGTGGCTGCCACCACGGAAATTACGACGGCGAAGAGGGATATGGCGGAGCCGCGGACGACGCGCCGGGAGAGCCGGAGTCGCCACAGCGATTTCGCGATACGGTGATCGAGCTGCGTTTTGAGGTCGGAGAGGTTGGAGCGGATGACGGAGAAGGTGTGGGAGTCGGGGATGGGGTTCTGGAGGGCGTGGAAGGGGTGGAAGAGGCGGAGGGCGCGAACGCAGTCGTTTTGGGTGGGGTTGGAAGAAGTCGAGGAGGGGAGCGTGGAGGTCACGGGCGCGGAGTAGGCAGTGGTGGAGGTGGAGGCAGAGGTCGGATTACCTTGGGAGGGGTTTGGGATTGTTGAGGAAGAGGTGGATGATTTGAAGGAGAAGCATTTCAGCATTATGGTTTTACAGTTTTACTACTTTGCCCAGAAATTTGGTCTTGATTGTTTGCAATGTAATGTGTGTTAGTGTTGCTCACCAATTTTAGAGACTGATGGATTGTTTTCTTCTTCTGCAAGAAAGAGTAGAGAGACTATATGTAGGAAGGAGGTAGAAGTGTGGGCTATGTAAGCTAAGAGGAACTCATGAACAACGGAATTTCTTGTATACATTTCCTGCTAATGTAGTAACTTATGACTTATTCTATCCTTCTTTATGCCTCTTCTTTCCTTTCTCTCTTATCTCACACCCACACTTCTCTCTTTCTCCTATCATCACTTAAAATTTACTTTATTTTAAATTTTAATTTTGAAGCAACTTTAAAAAATATGTTAAAAATCTAGATAATATTTATTGAATTTTATTTACATGTATTTTCATTAAAATATATTTTTACATGGACATTTAATAAAAAATTCGCCCAATCATCATACCATTTTATTTATTGATACGATGTGTATGATAGTAAAGTGATTTTTTTATTAGATGTATGTATATAAAAATTTGTAGTTATGTATGTACGATTTATCCTCTTATATCTAGACAAGTTTTTTTTTTCCTTTTGAAAACAACTTATATCTAGATATCATATTAGACAATTGTGTAAGAGTGTGGTTTAAACATGCTTTTTCAACATTATGATATGGTATGTATGATAGTAAAGTGAATTTTTTATTAAATGTCTGCATGAAAATTTGTACTTATTTATGCATGATTTATACTTTTATATCTTCTTAGACAAACTTCTTTTTCTTTTGAAGACAACTTATATCTAGATATCATATTAGACAGTCTAACAGTGTGTTTTTAATATTTATTTTCCTTCATTTTTATGTCAAATGGAAGAAAAGTACTCTTAATTACTATTGATTTGATGCGTGCAAAATTAACTATGCATTTTTTTAATTATCTATAAAAATAAAAAAGAATTATCTAAAATCACACATTAAGCGGCAAATTTTTCTTTCTAAGTTTTTGCCACACTTGCATAATCAATTATTCAAAATGAGAGTACCAGAATTTGATTGTTACATTATAAAAAAAAATATTTAAAATGAAAACCAAAATGAATTAATACTCTGCAAATTATTGAAAAGCAAGTTCCTGAAAAACATTTTACTGCCACTAACTTCTGTATATAAGACGATATTACTTTTAATTTATGCGAGTATCTTATTGAATCTGAATACTAGTATAATTTAAAAAGAGGGAAGTTGTCCCATTCCAAGACATGTTGCCCACTATTTTCGATGCTTATCTGCCGCAAACCCCATTGGAAGAACTTGTTTGATGTTTGCCTCATTGTAGTGGCAGTTAGGTGGATCCAAAGTAGTCAATTGGACAATGATTTTTCCCATACTCACTATCACTGTTTAGGTGAATTTACTCAAATGTTAATTCAAGATTATAATCCTTGCTTGGATTTTCACTTTTGCTTAAAAATAAAAATAGGTTAATTTAAGATATTCATAAATTCTATTTTTGATTATAGGGATTGGTTCTTTATATAAGACTTAAAGTTGAAGTTGCACCGTCCACAACTTCCACGAAAGATAATTAATATTGTCAAGAAAAAATATACCATCCCCTCCAAAGAAAGAGTAGCGATCAAATTGATGATTGCTTTATGCAGAAAGAAGAAAATGTAAGAAACTAAAGAAGAGGGTACGTAGTTTTAATTTGAGATCATCAGTAAAATACCACTACTAAATGTTGGACATTAATGAAATGGAATCATGTGGACCAGCGGAACACGAAAATCTCATAATTTTAACCATATCAACCCAATATCAACCATCATTAATGTTTTAAAAGATTTCGCATACACTTTAATGAAGGTAAAAATCAAAAGAAAAAAAAAAAGAATACAATTATTTACTGGCCAAAGGAAAGAAGGTGAAATTACATATGCTTTTTTATACAATTATCTTGGGCAATTACTATATTCACTCTCCCTCTTTACTTAAACACTTCCCTTTTTAATTTGTTTTCCAAAAATGCCCTATTTCAAAAAATACACTCCCTTTTTTTTTTATCAACAATAACACAGATTTATATTAATGGCACAAGAAGTGCAGAAAATTACATGAATGATTGCAGCAGACTAGCAAATCTGGAGCAGAATTAGGTAGTACCTAAGTAATTCCCTATAAATTATACCATCGCCACCAAATCTGCTGTGCATGTTTACAAGAGAAGAACAAATGTGATGCATCTTCAACCACCTCGTTGCAAAATACACACAAGTGGTCACCTTGTTAGATTTGGATTTGCCTCCTGTGAAGTTTCACTTTAGTAGGTAGCCTATCCAATATCACTCTCCAAATCAACAAGGTCACCTTATGTGGAGTTTTGATTTGCCACAACCTCTTAAAATTACACTCCCCTGTTACTATTAAACCAGTAGGTTATAGCACAAGGAGTGTCCCCAACATCAATAGGAACTACTTCCAGGAACTATCTGGTTTATCCACCTCTGTTTTTTTTTTTTTTATAAGCCAAACGAATTTCATTAATAGGTCAAGCATTGGTTCTCAAACCCTGCGCCATTGTCCCCTGCACTCCTATTACCGAGCCATGCATCTCCCCTACCCATATAAAGTCAAATGCTGTTATTTCTTCACTGAATTAAAAATAACTAAGACAGATTGTATAGTGCTATAGATATGGCTGACATATTCTATCAAGGCATGGTTCTATTGGCAATGAAAGATTTTTATTTATTTATTTAACCAAATTTGTGAAGTCACGTCTTCAATCCAGTTCCTTTCACCAAAAGACAAGGCTAGCTTAGCTTAAGCGTCAGCAACTACATTACAAGTTCTCTTAATATAGGAAAACGGATATGTCTCTTCTAGTAATGAAGAAAAACAGAAATTTTGTGCCCAGAAATAAAAAAAGTATTAAGTGTTCTGTCAAGTCTATATTTCGTCTTCAAACATTATTATCTAGCTTGAGGTGATTGTACCATTTATGAACACGGTACTCCTTGGAATTAATTACCCTTATAACGGTCAAGAGAGAGAACTTTGCAATTCATGTGGACAATTTTTTTACCATATCAAATTTCTCTCTTACCTCTTATGCTTCAATATATACACACACATATATATATATATATATATATTTTTTTCTTTTATATTCATTTACTGGGGGAGGGTGTCTATGATTGGTATCCTGTGTTTGGTTACTCAACTCTGACGTGAATAGCCATGTCTCCTAAAGCTTTGCTTTGTAGCTTCCACGTTTTTTTTTATCACTGGGATGTGGTTTTTTGGCGTCACATTAATGCATGTTATTGTTTGTTTTTTTGTTACAAATGGAAAGTACTATCACAATAGCTTGGAAAGGGTAAACAATAATATTGAAACAATAAAAATTATCTATCATGGGAGAAAAATGTTAGAATTCTTTCATCTAAAAGCAGGTCCACCAACTTCTAGGGGCTCAATCAGATATGGCTAGCAAAAACAGCAAAATTCTCATAATATACCCCAGTTATTTGAAGCGGTTAAAAAATCTGTCAGAAAATAGAACTAGCTTTCAAAGTTTCACTTGAAGTAATTTGTCAGCACAAAATGCTACAATGATGGGACCGCCCAAATCACCAATAGCACACCCTGACGAGAAAAAAAAAAAAAAACACGATTAAGCCTGCCGAAGTGAAACAAACAAGAATCAGCTCAAGGTTTTGTTTAAATAAACTTTTAAATAAACAATTATAGAAGAAGAAAATAAAAAGGTAATATAAATTAAACTTCTCTCGTAAGTTAAATTGGCTAATGCATAATTTTAAATCAGTTTTTCAAGAAAGCTAAATGAGAGAACTGTATATTAGCTTATGTATAAGCTAATTTTAATTTATGACAGAAGTTAATTTTATTTTCTTCAAGTAAATAATATGCAACAATTCAAGTAATATGCAACAATCTTGTAATTCTCTGAATGTGTTGTTTACAATCTTACCAACCCACTGGCCGAGCCATGGACGAATAAAGGTTGCACCAATTCCTGCTCCTATGGAGGCAAAGATTAAAGATGAAGTACATCTAACAGTAGCAATGAAAACCTTCTGTCCAAGAACTCCAACTTGATTTGTTTGATCAACATCGTTATCCTCATACTGACCCTGGAATGCGGAGGAAAAGAATCGATATAAATCAATGCCTACTTGGACAAGCCATGATGCTGCAACTCCAAGCATATGTCCTATACATAACAAAAAGAAAGTCAGCATAAGATAGTTGATGAAGTCAAAACCTCAGGGAATCTCATAATGAACAAATAATTCATGGATTGCTTTGACCTCTGAATGTTGTTCTGCTCACACAGTAGATGTAAACCAAAGTAGGCATGCTCCTTCCAGCCTTGCGAGTTGCTGATCTAGGGATATCTGTTCGAGAAATCCCAAAAAACCAACTATTTGTAAGATCTCTTGGAGAGCTCAGAATATAAAACAACCATCTCTTAAAATTTTAATTAACTTTGCTAGTGGTAAATAATAACTACTTTATGTAAGCAAGGGCATCTAATTAATTTTGCTGAATTCAAAAACAATTTCAGAGAAAATATACCTTTAAGAAGCTTCCATGCCATTCTTCGTGAAACATAATGCACAGCAATTCTTTCTAAAATCCTTCTAGTGGTCACAACGGTTGTCTGTGATGGCATGCAAGAAACATTTAACATAAAAGTTTTAAACATCATAAGAATACAGAGAAACACAATGAAATATGCATGGCTTTGATCCACATATTATAGAGCAGAAGTTAAGGAATCAAACTAATTTACTAGTTAATTACTAAATAAAAGGAAAAACAGAAAGGAAGCATAGTACCAATTTGCTTATTATTGAATCAACAAAAACAAGGTCCGGCAGAAATATAGAGCATCAAAAGTAAAAGATTTATATGAAGATGGTCAATTCTGAAAATTTAACAAATTCCTAGCAGCATATAGATACATCTCTCTCAAACATCCAATATCTGGGAGATTAATAGATTGGTAGCATGGGCTAAGATAGATTGATAAGTGCAATTGTGTGATATAACAAATATAATAGTAAATTATTTCATCCTTTTATCACAGTTGAACTTTGTGTAACTTTTGGTAAGGGTACTCCTGACAATGAGTAGATGTAAATTATTCCTACACATAACAGATGCATTATAACAGACAGGGACCTTAGAAGCATACAACAATTTTGACCACATTAATCCTGTCAGAATTTTATTCCCAGAGATTATTCAATGCTCGGTTAATAGATTTACTTCATCAGTGTCAATTTGAATGTAGTTTAGAAATAAGGACATCGCAACATGCTTGACTGGTCTGCATTGATGGAGGACAAAGGAGGACTACTAAATGTCGAGTTACTTCTTCTGTTGTTGTCAATGTTCACATAGTGAAAGTAATATTCATGCAACTTTAATGCAGGTTATTTTTATTTCTCTTATTTTCTCTTTGTTCAAATTACTTTAGACAGCTAGGATTAAGTGAATTCTTTGGGTTAGAATTGGTCTTTACTTAAATTCTATATATTAAGAGGTTAACAGTTATAATAACGGCACTCTGTTTTCAAAAATATTAGGAGTTTCTTGTATATTCCCTAGTTGTTAGACCAAGGTTGATATGGACCATAATAGTAACTTGTATAAAGATGTTTAATGGCTGGTAGCCTGTACATGAGTGTTCAGACTTCAGAATTTTCTATATATTCATATATTATCTTTGCTGATAAAAAAAAACATATACCAATTGTTCAATGGTACCAGGCTTTTAACCAGAAGGCATGACATCTTTATGCATAGATGATAGATCACCGTGCCCAATATTTTCTCTCCCTATTTTTTCTTGAAAGAAACAATTTTGTTTCTATGGCCAATTGACCATCACCCTACATTACATATGACCTAATAATGTGACGGTTATTAATATTGAGTGCAGAGAAGGTTGTAGATTCATTAAATTCCACATGTCAAAACAAAAGCTTGGTTTAATAACAAAATAGACACAGCTGGCCTCCTCAATTAACATGTCTATCTATCTTTGTCTGAAATCAAGAGGAGCTATTTATGAATTAGATACAGGGTTTCCTGAAATACAAGATACATATAGCAGCATAACAGCACTGTCACGGATACTAAATAACAAATCACTCAAAGCAATTTCATAAATTGTCAATATATTGCTTTACTCAACAAAGAATATAATAAATAAGATAAAATCTAACCTCACGCATGATTTGCTTCACTGATTTTTTGAAGGGAACAACCAGATCAACATGGTGCTCATGATCCTCCTCCTGGAAATTCTCATCATCTTCCATTTCCGCATGGGGCTCCAAAAGTGGCAAATAGAACATCAAGAACGACCTTAAGGAAGTCAACGCAAATGCCCTCAATTCAAAAGCAGAGAAGAGAGGCTTAAGTTCCACATTATACTGCTTGGTACTATATCTTAGAGCATCATATTTATAATTCCTTTCAAAAGAACTTTTTATATTAGAAATGTAGTCTTCTGGTAATGCTGCACCAGCATCACAATATGCAACTGATGACCTGAAATTAAAGTAGTGTGAGAGTTAAAAGCAAATAGATGCTGCCTTTTAAAAAAAGTAAATATATGCTCATTGCACATGGTTAAACCAAAGTAGGACAGTATAATACAACTCAGAACACGTCTACAAACATCACAAATATTCATAGGTTTTCCTTCTGTCATTCCTCCAAATTGCTACAATTGGGTCAATGGTAAGTTGGTAATTCCTTCAAATATGATACTAAATCCCCTTATATATACACACACACACACACGCACGCAACAAATAAATAAATAACAAACTGTTTTACCACAATAATGAATTTTTAACTATTTCACAAATAAACGTAAGTGTTGAATGGATTCCAATTTATACCAACGAACCAAATTATGTCCTAAACCCTAATAACCAGCACACAATAAAACTATCAACAACCCATTTATCCAAAAACAAAACCCAAATTTTCATCATCCAGATAAACTTTAAAAGTAGAATGTATAGTAATCCACAGCCATACCAAAATCTTCCAAACCAAACCAATCATATTTTGTCGATTTGTATATCCTAGCCTAGATTAAAATCCTTCAACAACCTAAAACACTGACAACGATGCATGTATAGAAAAATGGAGGCAGAGCATACCCAAACAATGCCCTTGAGGCAAAACCGGTCCCCGCAGCAAAAGACGCTGCAGCAGAAGTGGCAGCAGAGGCAGAACAGAAGGCACTGGAAGACTGAAAGGCGTGAGAAGAGTGCAATCCAGAGCTCAAATTTTGATTTTTCCTCCATAGATCTAAAAGTATAGCTATGCCTGCCATTGTTGGAACTTCCAATGGTTGCAAATCCTAACCCACCCCGTTTATGCTGAGTTGACAAATTGCAAGTGAAAACTGACTTAAATTTTAATAAATAAATAAACACTGAGAATGTAATCAATTCATAGTTTCACACACAACAAAATGGGTGAGAATGATGCTTAATCCAACTGCACAGACAAATGTGAAGAAGAATACAAAATTGGCTATGAAATCAGTATTTGAAAATCTTATTAGCTTACTCATAGCTCATAATGGTATCAAAAATTACTTTAATTGGCCAAATACAATAGAAATACAAGACCATAATTATAAACTCACCCTACTATTTAGAAAGAAAAAAAAAGGAAAAATAAAACATCTACGAAACCCATATATATATATAAAGTGATGCAACTCAAAACTCCCCTCCAGGAACTCAGGAACACAACACCAAAAATCCAACGAACTCAGAACTCGGCAAAACCATTTAATCAACCCCACCAATAAAAAAAAAACAGCAAAACCATTCAATAAAATCCTCCGAAAATTCCCTTTTTTTAATGAAATTTTGGTCGCATCGACAACGTAAGGGCAGAAATGCTCACAGTAGCTGCCGCAGGCGGCTGCGTGGCCGAGGTGGTACTGCCGTGGTCGCGGCGGTGGCTGAGAGTGAGAGGGTGAGCTGAAAGGGATTAGTGAGGTCTGCGAAACAAAGGGAGGGAGGGAAATTAACGATCGTAGGATGCACCACTGGTTAGGAAATTTCGTTTACATTGAATCAAATCAAGTTGATTTTACAGATCTGACTTTAAAATGAAATTTTTAATTACCATACCAAAAAAATTATATTTATTACATTATATATTAAAAGAAAATAATAGGATTTACTAATTTGGGTAACATCATGTTGCATTCATAAATAGAAAACAACGATATATTTACTTTGTAAAATTATTTTGGATCAATAATAGTCAAATATTTCAAGTAAAATTAATCACTAATAGATTAAAGGATACATATAATCTTTTTGGCACATGACAAAAAAAATATTAGAAGAAGGTTTATTGATAATTGATAATAAGAAAATATTTTGTTATAAAAAATACATATCCATGTGATTAATAATTTATAATGAATATATTTTTCATTCTCCTTGCATTATATTTTTAAGATTTTCTAATATTTGAAATTTATAAGAGTATTAATTTTTTTTCTTATTTCAACTTCTAAGATAACATAAAAATAGGAGTGTAATAGATCAAGTTCGATCTTTTGAATGTTTAGAAATCCAAACCAATTAATTAATGTTGAGTTGAATTAGTTTGAATTTTTTATTTTTTAAATGTAACCCAAACTAAACCAACCTAATTTTTATGATGTCTCTATGATGCCATATGTCTTGTTGTATGAAATTTGCTATTGTGGCTAAATATATTGTTGTAATGTTGCATGTTTTTTAAGTATGTTCGTTGTGCTCACACTCCAATGATTTATTAACGTAAGCTTACCCTTTTGTCTATTTATTCATGAGTGTGTGTCGCGGTGATTTTGGTATTCGCATTTGTGGAGCAAATGTTGAGATTGTGTTGGCATACAAACACCTTCTTCTTTGAGTTCATCGAGACTGTCATTAGACGAGGCAATGCATGGTGTTTGTGCATAATGGAGTTTGTGGAGGACCATGTGGTTGAGTTCTTGTTGTTTGTATCCCAAACTCAGATAAATAGGAGGATTCTTCTAAGGTCTTCCAACGGTAAGGAGTTAGGGTGTTCTTAGGTGACTATAATGTACTCTACTGATGGATGTCTTATTATTCTACTACTACCATGTACTTATCATATTTTAAGATACTTGGGTATTTTTTATTTAAAGTATTGTAATGCCATGAGACATCGCACATTATTTATTTTCATTTGGTATCCATGACTCTATTATCTAGTATTTATTTTGTGATGGGGTTGATTAATTTAGTTATGCTAATTTAAATTTACCCTCAATTCATAAATAAATTAAGGAAAGTTTTGTTTAAAATTAAATATTCTATGATTTATATTAATTAGTTTCATGTAACATCAACCATAACAACATAGTTATACTTCCTCCTTCTATAGTTTCAACTTCTCATATGTTGTTTGTTCTTGAAGCAACTCATAAACCAATACAATACAATAGAAAACAAAAGGTGAATGACAATAAAAGCATGCTTGTTTGAGAATAATAAAGAGACTAATAAGAAACTGATGTTGAAAATTTGAAAAGAAATCACATTCTACATTATTAGTTAATAAAGAATTGATTAAGAAAACAATCTTACAAACAGTTCTTTATCAACTTATATAGAATATTCATCTCAATATTATAAAAATATCATTAATTCAACAATTATATTAGTTTCTAAGTCAATGTAGATTTTCAATGTGAAATTATTAATTTTTGTTTTATTTTTATGTGTGTAAAATTTTATTTCTCTAGAGTTATTCCTTTAGTACCTATTCACTTTAGAGTTAAGAACATTACACTAAGCTTAAAATTTAAACTGAATTTAAATCGATGATATAAATTAATCCTACAACTTACAATATCTTCATATATAGGATAAAATTCGTTTAGACCAGATGTAAATTTAAAGTCTTACACTAAATATCTTTCGTTAATATGATTAAATCTAATGATGTTAAGTATCTCGGCTAAAAAGTTAAAAGAAAAATTAAAAACATGTCAGGTGACTTGTTAAAGATCTTGAGGCTAATTTCTCCACACGACCACACTAACATAATTAATTTTACCAGCCAATAGAACCCTATCTTATTCAACACTCAGGTAATTCAATTATTTTTTAAGCTAATCACGTTTTTCCTCTCAGGTTTGTAACATATTTAAATTTCAATTGATTCACTCTTTGATTGAAGCTAATCCTAATTGTTCCATTGCTTTTCTAATTGATTCAATTGAAACCAATCCCTAAATGTTAAAAATTATTGAAGCCAATCTCGTAAACCTCCACACCCCCTGATAAAAAAAAATAGGTATATTATATTTAAAACTATAAAAATCTATCCTTGTTCATTGAATTGACAAAATCAAAGTTTCAACACTTGTGGAGAAAAACACCCAAACAACACGACACCGTATCTATTCTTTTCTATTCCAGTTCTTAGTTCTCATTTTCTAAAACACGAAGAAGCTTCATCTCCTTTTTTCTAAAATCTCGTTTTAACGAAGATAAAATTGGAAAATATGATGAAAAATATTTTCTGTTGTTATTATTAATGATTTTGATCAATTAGTTAAAGGACAAATAGCAAATTCATCTCACGTAACTTGTTAATTAGAGTTATTTAAATAAATTAATTTTGATCTTTAGATTATTTAAATTGAGTGGTTGAAATTTGGTATAATTGTAAAACATTAGTTTTATACTTGACTAGTGAAAAAATACTGGCTCTGTCACGTCCGCATTTCTATTGTGTTACATTAGATATAAATTAAAGAGAGAAAACACAAAGTATATTTGTTTTATTGTTGAAAAAATAATTTTTATATTTCTTTTAAAAAATAAATTTCAAACTTTTAAAATAAAAAAATAAAAGAAATTGTACATGGGATAGTTTAGAATTTAAAAACAAAAAGAAATGACAATATTTAAGTAATACTGATTTATTTATAAAAAAAGCTAAGAAAATAGTGGAATAGATTGAAATCTTAAATTTAAAAATAGTTTTTTTTTAAATAACAATAGTTTAGTTTACGTTCATATTTTTTCGATAGTTTGCCTTGTTGATCTTTAAAAAGGTGAAAAAAATTACTATATCTGGTAAAAAAAATTAGCAAATATCAATATAATAACAATTATTTTAAAAAATTTGCTAATTGTTAGGTTTTAAAATTAAAAATATTGGACAGTTAAAAAACTAAAGAGAAAAGTGAGGTA
>PYAF01001297.1:2684200-2718276 GCA_007407185.1 Glycine tomentella | reverse complement strand
AGGATTGAATTGAGGACATTGCCAACCAGTTGTCCTCCGAGCTCCCCCTCCTGACCCATCCTCCGCGCTGTTGGAGTCCTCTGTTGGTCTGTCTGAGCGGGAGAGGAAGCTTCGTCGGAAACAGCTTCTGTCACGTGTACTTCTTCTCTTCGTGCCACGTTCTGGTTCTCTGGTAGGCAAATCTCCCTGTTTGGCATCTTTGAATGTGGTACAGAGTGACTATTTCTTGTGTTGACCATTGTCGAAAGGTGTGGGACTCGAAGTTTATCGTTCCCACAGACGGCGCCAATGTTCTGTTTATTCTCAGAACACAACTGTATAACACTGAAGTGCTATGTGTTTGCTGTTTGATCACTCTAACTCCGCAAGCCCAAGGATATCAATAGAAAATGATACCTTGGAGCAGAAGATCACAGAGATACACCAATTGGTGTGGGGTGTGTGCTCTGTGTAATTGAGAGAGAAAATTAGAATGTATGTGTGTACCTTTCACCAGCGAACAGTCTGTATTTATAGATACAATACCTGGCCGTTGGCTCTCTGAATCGTGCACGAACGGCTTCCTATATTCTCGGCCTCAATCTGTACGTTCGTAACCGCTTGTGAGGACTGAGTCTTGGTCCACGTTCTTCCACTCACATTAACGTTTATTGTAGTAAATTGGGCCTTAACATCAAGCCCAACTACAGCTCCAGAACACATGTATTGTGGGGGGAGGGGGGGGGGGGGCGATATCTAGTTTGGTGTCTGTGTTATGGTTTAATTTATTTGGTTGCACGCTAGATTTAAAAAGGAAATTAAATAAAAAAGCTAAATTTGCTAAAAAAAATCAGCTGTTTTGTTTGCTGATTTAGGTGAGAAGATAAAGCTATGAAAGTTATTATGTGATATACTCATAAGCATACAATCCATAATCAAATCATCAAAATAGCTACAACGTATCATTTCTTTTGAGTCAGATTGTAAACTATTGGTTGATGCGTGGAATAATAAAATAACTTTGAATTAAGAGAAGGTTTTCATTACAAGACAGAACAATAAGAAGTACAACAATGCATGGAATATCCGTGCTAGAAGAAGCACGATCACCAACGTATTTTATTTCTTAATTTGAAAGACATGCACCAACCCCTCTGCAAACATTTACGCACACCAAACAAACCTTACACTTTACACATAGCTCTCATCATGTGAATACACAACCTACTACATGCCCGGCCGAGCCCTAATTGATCGGCCGAACTGATCAGTTCGAATAGAGTCCAATAACATTGCAAATTAGTAAACGCAACTCTGCCAAATTTAAACCAGTATCACTTACTGAACCGATATGATACATGAATTATTATAAAATTTCAATATCTATCTTTGATTCATAGCACCACATTAATTTTCAACTTATTATGAAACCTTCCATGCATGCGCCCAACCAATTAAATTCACATGTCCTTGTGGAAGGACCTCCTTGAAGGCTCCAACATGAGCACTTTGCAACCTAATAGCCACTAAAACAGACCCATCCTCTTGACCTGGCATAATGAATTCCCTTCCATCCCCTCTCACAACGCCTGGGCCTATATACACAGGCCTCCCCCACCCAAAATCTGGCCCATACATTGGCATGTTACTCATCCAGTTCCAAATGTTCAGGTTAGGGTTCCCTAAAAATAAGGGCTCCACTTTCCCTCCATGATTATCATTGGTTCCTCTAAGCCACCCCACATCACTCTGATTCCCAATAAAACCAAACCGTGGCCTTAGATACTCATCCGTTAACACTTCAATTGCTTCCCTTATCTTGTGTGCCACGTAGCTCAAGGGCTTTGACACTATGTCCCCACTTAGGCATGTCTGTGTCACCGTTGGATACGTAGCATTTCCAAAGTAGTTTACCTGTAGTGGTGGGTTCAATCTGTTTCTTGCACCTGCAACAATGTGCACCACTGTTGGTTGATTGTGATCCCATTCACGAGCCTTCACTGCAAGAAAAAGTTAATTTGGGAATTGGGATCCCAAAATGAATGAAAGAAAAATAAAATTTGTACTGAATTAATTATTAACTATTAACTAGTATTTTTATCATGTGCAAATGCACACCATAAATATTAAGTTTATATAATTAAAAATATAATAAATAAATATTATTATAATTATTAATCCGAGCAAAAATGAACATCTTTTTAAATAAAATGTCAAGTTACAATTTTTTAAATCAAGATAACATGATTCAAAAAATAAATTACACTAAAAATTGTCTATCAAATTTTTCAGTAAAAATTAATCATCAATTTTAATTTTTCAAACCAATATCATGATGAGAAAAAGAATACTTTTGAATGTAATAAATAAATAATTTTTAAATACTATATAAATTATATTTTAATTTTTTATATACAAATTTATATTATATGTTTCTATTGATAATTTCCTTAAAAAAAATTGAAACTCAATTTAAAAGTATCTTGTTAAAGAAAAACACTAAAATTGCATAATAACAACTAAAAATAATTTAATTGAAGATAACTATCTATATTCTATTCTAATTTATATAGAGAGAATTTGTTGAATTTTTGTAATACTGAACGACACGTCGCCATATATGAGCTGAAATGGTCTCATATCTACTATAAGCTCGACCATCGTTGCCCTAATTGGCTTTCTTCTTCAGCTTGTTGACCATTTGTCTTGTGAGTTTCAACATTGCAAGTGTTGTCTCCTTGTTAATCTCCTCAGTGGTGTCAGCGTGACCTAGCACAAGTGGCAATGGCTTGAATTCTTTGTGGTCATCAAAACATGGTTTCGTGTCCGAACTTAGAAAAACCACTTTGCTCAGAAGTGGCATGTCGTGTTCCTCCAAGGTGCCTCCTCGAGCCAGCTTTGCCCATGAGTTGATGAAGTGAGTACCGGAAATTCCATCAACAATGAGATTGGAAATGGCAATGCCAACACAGAAGCCACTGCTGCTGGAAAATCTTGTAATTGCACCAGAAGCAATGGCGAATTCTCAATGGGTTCGTTGTAGTCAACTTTGGAATAAGGTCTTTGATGGTGTCGTTGGGTTCAAAGTCACCGTAGTCATCAAGTGCTTGGATTCAGCTTCCAACAATAGCACGCTCTTCGCATTACACTCCACTTCCCATCTTCTACCTAGAACAAATTACACAAATTTAAATAGAGCATTTTTTTTTTATCTTATTGCTCTTTCTTATTTTTTTTCTTATTTCCACCCAATCCATCATTACTCAATAATAAAACCTAAAAGGCAATCAAAAAGAGTAAAAGTTACTCATTACAAATAGATTCCAATGTTTTTTTTTTTGTTGTTAATAGATTCCAAATTTTAAATACGCGTTTTATACTCTCTTGCCAACTTTTATTTTATCTCTCTCTATTAATTACTGACAATATATTTTTATTCATGGTTTCTCTCTCTCACACACACACACACATATATATATATATATATATATATGTCAATTTTTTTTAGATACTCATATGTCGACTAGTTAATTGAAGTCATACCAATAAGTGTCGAAGGATAATTGACCTAATAACATTAAACTTATTGTAAGAAATAAAGAAGAAAAAACTAATCTTCAAAAACTTTAAATAATTACTCACTCTAAAATACAATTCATAAGATTAAATATTATTCATACATCACAAGTCACCTTAAACCTTTTGTCAAGCGTAGCCGGCCAGTTAGTGGGTAATATATAGTGAACTGAGATCTTGGCAAGAGTGTCTCATTGTGTCAACCATGTTGGGAATGGGGATAATTTTGTTGAAACGATTGGGCTTGTAGACGTAGATGGTAAGTGAATGAGTGGGAGCATTGATTTGCTGACTCTCAGGTAACAAGAGTCTACAATTTGGTGTAGCCTCGCTGGGAATCACTGTGTAAGAAGCTAAAATGCTTACCATTTGTGGTTCCACGTACACTACATCCATCCACCATATATAATAGCATTACTGGGTTATAATTATATAGCATTAAATAATTAAATAATGCCATCACGTTTTTCTTTCGTTGTTATCACTTGTTAGCTTTAAAATAATGCCGTTACTTCGGTCTTGTGTATTATACATATAGTAAAATCATAAAACATTATGCTTTTAAAATAATTTATGTTGTTTAACCAATTAATTCAATATTCAAATTCTGATTGACACTTAACTATGAAATATTCTGATTAGTTACACAATTTAAACTTGATAATCTTATAACGAATTTTATATATTTGATTTTTAATTTAATATTTTATTAAAGGATATTTTTTCCTTAACCTTCCTTATTCAATTCCTAATTTTCTAAATATGAATGTTAGCCTTCGGGATTCCCTAACATTGCACAAGTTACTAGTTAGTTATTTCAAGTTTAACATCAAAATTTAATAAAAAAATATATAATATAACATGTGTTGAAAATAATAAAGTCAAAATATATACCTTGAAATTACAGGATTTGGCTTCTCTAAAACAAGTAATACCGGCCCCTAAAAAAAAAGTGATACCGGTCAATAATAATAAAAATCAATATGATGTTTCAAATTCATGATTTAATATAAGTATGTACATATTATCAATAATTGATTTTCTTATAAACTGAAACTGTATATTTTACATTATCTTTTAAAACAAGAGAGCCAGATCCATCCTAAAAATTTAATTTTATTGTTTTTCGAATTAAATAAAATAAAATAAAAGATTTTTGTCATCAGAAATATGTTTCTTTATTTAACAATGAAATAATAATGAGATCGTTTTTCTTTTACTTTGTTTAGTTTGAATTGTTTTTTTTTTTTTTTTGAAATTCACTTTTTGGTCAAAAGACAAAAAGCGTGATTTTACTCACTTGGGCCGGCCCAGATAACAACAGCTTTATAATCTTGCTCATTCCTACACTCATCATCTCTTTCCTTGTGCTGCTGCTGCATAACCTACGGTCAGGCCTTTTTTCTGAGGTTTTCAGCGGCTTTTTCTCACAATGGTGAGTTTCATTTCTCGCATTAGATCTGAAATCGTTTCGTCAATTTTCTTTTTTAAATTTTTATATTTTTAGATCATTGTTCTCTGTTAGTATAGTTTATAAGATTTATCAATGGGATACCATTTACATGCCTATGGTTTTCTGAATGAAAATCGTTTTTCTGCTTTGTGTGTGAAATAGGTGCTTCAAAATGATATTGATTTGCTGAATCCTCCTGCTGAATTGGAGAAGAGAAAGCACAAGCTTAAGCGTCTTGTTCAATCACCAAATTCGTTCTTCATGGTATAAAATTGTTCTTCTAATTGTTATTATTTGAAATAGAAATTGTTATTTGAAGCATTTCTTATGTTTTAATTATTTGTTGTAGGATGTCAAGTGCCAGGGCTGCTTCAACATGTAACTAGGATCTTGTTTTTATTTGTTTTAATGTGATTGTAATGATAATTTTTGTAAGTGATGTTAATCTGGTTATGTGCCTTTTTTTTTATTAATTTGGATGCAGAACAACTGTGTTTAGCCACTCTCAGACAGTTGTAGTATGTGGTAACTGCCAGACTGTGTTGTGCCAACCAACGGGTGGACGAGCAAGGTTAACTGAAGGGTGCTCTTTTAGGAAGAAGGGAGATTGAATGGTGTAGTATAGTAGTAACCAGACTTTTTCTTTGTCCATGATTGAAGAGTTTTGGTTGTTAGGTTTTTGATATGGAATCAATTTTAGTTATGAGTGACATATAAAATTTTGTTAAATTGTGAGACTTTATCTCCCAATCTTGAATTTCTCTTTAGTGAAGATGATGATGTGGTTTTGTTGGATAATGGATATTTATTTTTGTAACAATTTTCTTTACTGGAGTGGATATGGCTACTTTTTGCAATACATTTGTTCTCATGATTTGTTGGTGTTGATGTATGTGTGAGTGCATTCCACAAAATATGTTGTCATTCTACGTTCTTCTTAATTCTGTTCTGTGTCTGCAATCTTTTAGTCATAGTCTTGGCAGGCAGCAATTGTAATTGGGAATTGTGGTGTATTAGGTTGTCTTGGTTTCTGATAGAAAATTTTCTGCTTGTTATGTAGATCCTATGTGCCTATTGATTCTATTAAACACATATGCAGTTGCCGAGTATTAGTTTTCTTTGTTTCAGTGACAGTTTATTTTTGTGTCTTTTCATTCTGTTTGAACGAAATTTCCTGAGTAGTTTTGAGGATTGGTTGGGTAACTCCTTGGATTCCTTCAATAATGGTTTCCTTTGTTTTCTCTTCTTGCTTTTGTTACCATTGTGGATTTGCTTTTTAATGCTCCTAAGGCCGGGCCCTTCCTTGGCCACATTCATGCTTTAGTTTTAGCAGTTTATAAGCAAGGGATTTGCCCTACATCATTACACAGTTGCTGCGAATTTCTACCCAAAAGGTCTTAAGTGTAGTTGAGATGGTGAGGGTGAATGGGTGTGTTTTAGAAGAAACAGAAACCTGGTACTGTAGTTTGATTTATGATTATTGTAGTGTTCTAAACTTGTAAGCTATGATTTTTGAACTGTCTGTATTTGATAACTGTTTAGGTGCTTTTGGTTAAGACAACACATGAATATTTGTTAAGCGATTATCAAAAGCCAAGCTCCTTGTGTATATTTGTTATAACAAATCAATATAGATTATAAGGAAATGTAAATTATAAAATATTTCTAAATTCCATTGCCTGTGATTTCATGCAATTACCACCAAATGTAGGTTGGAGTTGGTAACACTATGCACTGTAATTTTGATGTAGTTATCTTTTCTATCACTAGTTAAAATTCTTTGTTAAATCTACATGTCATATAGTTTACTTTACTAATGCCAATTAATATTTAATATTTCATTGGTTATTTTGTAAGAATACGAATAGATCAAAATGGAAGGGGATGGACCCTACTATATCCCATTTGATTGTTTACTTCAATTATTCTCCCACAATTTGGGATGCAAGGGGTGGAATAAAATTTGTAAGATAAAAATATCTTATTTTAACGTGTTAAAAAACATAACTCTCTTTTCTTAATTCATAAGAATCAAAGACAATGTTAAATGATTTATAATAACTTATACATTATGTTTAACTAATTGTGTTAGACCTACTTGACAAACATAATTCTATTAAAACAAAATAATTGTCAAACAATCACTAGAGTGCTAAACTCTATTTATTAGTATATGGAATCCAATTTGTGTAAATAGTAAAATGTGGTTTTGTAAATAATGAGAATATAATACTGCATACGTTCAATGTCAAAGTAATCAAATTCAAGATATTTCAAATTTGGTTTTGATACTAATTATTTAGAGAGCTCAAAATAAATTTAAATGTTCATACTCGATTGACTCAATGCAAACTACCAGTTTGTGATTAAGTTGGTTTGAATTGATTTTGAGAATAAAAATCAAACAAATCCAACCTAAGTTGCACAAATTTAAATAGTAAATTTAGCCAAACTCTACTATGATCGTAAACACCTCTACCAGTTTTAGATGTAAGAGAAAGGAATTTTTGGCTATTTATAAAGAAAGTGAGAAAATTTCTATTGAGATAGTAGAGAGACTCGTAGCTTCATTCAAGTTAGAAATAGTTAAAAATATTCAATTTGAAGCAATATATAAGGATTTACATTTTTAATTAAATTAAGTTTTAAAAAATAATTATTATTTTTTTTTTGAATGGAATAAACAATAAAAAATGAGATACTTAATGTATAAGATTAAAATAAGTAATGTAACTTTTAAAATCACTTTTATTCAAGACGATGATCAAAGTTTATAAAATTGGAATAATATTTTATTATAAGTATTTTATTTTAAGAATGAAAACAATGTAATTATATATTTTTTTTGTTGAAATTTATTTATTGGCAAAAAGACCACCAAACCTGCGTTTGCCCTGGGCCGGTCCAGATACAAATATACTAAAGCCTACCTTTTTTGTGTGTGTGTGATAAGAACTTTATAAACCTACTAATTCCCATCTTCATCTCCTCCCTCGCCGCTTTGTGCTGCTGCTGCAAAACTTAGGGTTGAGCCTTTTTCTGAGGTTTTCTGGCGCTTCTTTCTCACAATGGTGACTTTCATCTCTCCCTCTCTCTCTCTTAATTCTCGTATTAGATCTGAAATTGTTTCTCCAATTTTTCACTCTCTATTTCTATTCTTCTAGTCCTGTGTGCAATTTTCCACCTTTAAATGACCCAAAATACGATAGAGAGAAATATCGTATTTTTATTTTTATTTATATCAATTTTAGTTTTTGAGACGACCGTTCTCTGTTATTATAGTTTAGAAGGTTGAATAATGGGATACCATTTATGTGACTAAGGTTTTCTGAATGAAATTCGTTTTTTTTTTTTTTTTTTGTGGGAGTGTAGGTTCTTCAGAATGATATTGATTTGCTGAATCCTCCAGCTGAGTTGGAGAAGAGAAAGCACAAACTCAAGCGTCTTGTTCAGTCACCAAACTCTTTCTTCATGGTATGAAATCTTATTATTTGAAATAGAAAATCATATCAGTGCACTACTATTGATATCAAATTTTTTTTTTATAATAAAAATCCCATTTGAAGCTTTGCTCAAGTTTTGATTATTTGTTGTAGGATGTTAAGTGCCAGGGATGCTTCAACATGTAAGTAGATTTTTATTTATAAATTTGTTTATTATAGTTATGATGATCTTTTAATCAGTGATGTGAATTTGGTTGTGTAATTTTTAATTTGGATGCAGAACAACTGTGTTTAGCCACTCTCAGACTGTTGTGGTGTGCGGAAACTGCCAGACTGTGTTGTGCCAACCAACAGGGGGACGGGCGAGGTTAACTGAAGGTTGCTCATTTAGGAAGAAGGGAGATTGAATGTTTTGTTAATCAGACTTTTCTTTGTCAATGATTGGAGATTTTCGGTTGTTAGGTTTTTGAGATGGAATCAATTTCAGTTATGGTATATTAATTTTGTTAAATTGTAAGACAATATTTCTCAGCCTTCCACAAGACATAGCGGCCAATGTTGAATTTCTCTTTACTGAAGTCGATGTGGTTTTGTTGGATATTTAATTTTACTGAAATCGATATGGTTTAGTTTGATGGTTATTTTTACAATACATGTTTCTGTATACTCAGATGATGTGTTAGTGTTAATAATGTACACGTGAATCGTGATACCAGCAATATACATTCCACAAAATAGGCCATAACTCTACGTGCTTTGTGGTATTGTTCGCTATGAGTTATGCTATCATCTTGGCTAGCAGCAATTGTTATTGAGAATTGTTTGTTTGGTGTGTTAGGCTGCCTTTCTTTTCCCAGGAAACTTTCTGCTTGTTTTGAAGATCCTGTGCCTATTGATTCTATTCAGCATTTAAGTAGTTGCAGTATATTAGTTTTCTTTGTTTCAGTCTCTGTCTATTTATTGGTATCCTTTCATTCCGTTGGAATAGGTTTGATTCCTTGGATTTCTTTAATATTGATTGCCATTTTGTTTTCATGTTTTTGTTAACTTTTTTGCTTTTTAGTGCGCCTTAGGCCGAGCGCTTCCCTCTTTAGTGAGGGGTGGCGTGGTATTCCACGAGAGAGGGTATTCTTTGTGGCGCACTCTTTTAAGGTGCGTAGGCGCAAATCAATTCAATAAAGGGTTCCTTGGTCGCTTTCCTGCTTTAGTTTTAGCAGTTTAAGCGAGAGGGTTTGCCCTACATCATTGCAAATTTCTGTGCACAAGGCTTATTTATTGCTTGGGTGGTGAGGGTGATTGGATTATTTAAAATGACACAGATTCAGGTCATTAACGTTTGGGTTATGCACTTAAATCACTTTTTAAAGAAATAGACGGATCCTAATTGTTTGATCTTATGTTTTTCTGTTTTGTTTCAAAATTGTTTTTTTGTTAACTGTTTAGGTGTTTTGTTTTCTAATCAAAATATGAATCAAGAGTCAACACACCAAATATATGTTTTTATGAATTGCATTTTAGAATAAATGCATTTTATTAAGAGCAGGTGGTATTTAGCTATTTGGTCTTGGGTGAGGGTCAACCACTCAACAGTAAAAATGTTTCAAAATTATGTTATCTACGAATTCATGTAATTGCCACAGAATATGGGTTGGAGTAAAACAGACATTTGGAACGAAAATGAGGAAAATGCTGAATGTATGTACTTTCTTTTGTAGTGGCTGTACGAATTTTAGTTAAAAACTACCGCAATGGAACTAATGAGTATAGGGTTTTCAGAATTGTAACCTTAAGTATAAGCTAATATTGTGTGGTATAGTATTGAATACATTAAATATGAGATGTGGATCAATTAAGCATCGGGATTTGAAATATTTTGGAAATTTTAGGAGTATTTTCATTTCATTGTTTTAAGTGGTAATTTGTGACTCGGAAATTTTTGAAATATTTTGTCTTTCACCAGTGTAGACAAAAAATATACGAGACTCAGAAACTCGGCCAGTGTCAATTTGGCCATTTAAATGCACTTTTTTTTTAATTACATTTAAATGCACATTGTCACGTTAAGGCCAAAGACATTTTCTTTGGAAACTTGTAGAAGTTTTTACTTTTTATTCCGTCTGGAATGTCATATTTAGCGCGATAGTTGGTTCTGAAATAGTATGTGATAAGATGTAGGCTAAACCAATATTAGAGGAGCAGAGTTGTGGTCTTTACAAGGAGAAGAAAACTATCGAATATTTTTTCTGCCATTTTTATTTTAAATAAAAATTTTCGTGTATATTATTACTCTTGAGAATCTATTCAATTCTGAGTATTGCGCAGTTCACTACGGTTTTCCATTTTCTTGTTCAAACTTGTAATTAATTAAATGCTGACATACCGTATCGCTTACATTTTCTAGTGGAAAAAAATAAGAATTTGCACGGGAATGTCTGTTCAATTGAAAAAATTTAAATTATTCAGGACCAAATGTGATTTGTAGTCCATGGTCTAAAAGAAGTTAAAATCTGATACATGAGTAAAATTCTAGCAAGAGGTATGGATTGGAGTTGTATGTTTAAAAGAGTTTAAGTCAGGTTCTTCTCTCATGTACCTCCTAAATTATTCTCTTGTGCGATTTTCATAAAAAAAAAAAAAAAAAAAGTTGTTTAAGTCATTTCTCTAACTTAGTCTCAAATCAAATTAAAATGTTAAATGACATGTTTAAACTACTTGGGGATTTAGAATAATGTTTGATACATGATGAGTCACTTAAAAATTAAGGAATCTAGTTTAGACATAATTGGTTCTGGTTGTATCTCTAGTGTGAAATGATACAATTGTAAACACACATTAGGTTGATTTGGGTTAAACTTGGAAGACTCCACAACTTTAAACTTTTTAGACCCATCAAGCCTTATTATGGAGCAATTTTCACGTGTACCCAAGAAAATGTTCCAAGATATTGTAGTCTTTCTATAACTTTGACAATGTTGTATGAAATAAAATTTAACTAATGTAGGATTGGAAGTAGAACTGAGTTTTAAGTTGCTAATTGGAGTTCCTTGTGAAAAAGCTTCTCCGTTGTAAAGGAAAATGTAAGAGTAAGTATCTATGAAGATACTTAACTGAAGGAGAATTTTGATAGATGGAGATGTGGATTTTTGATTGATAAAGAAGCAACAACATCTTGTCTTTTCGGTATGACTCTGATAGAAAGGCAAAAAGCCTGAATGAAAACATGCATTGTAGGACATCTTTAGTATGGTGGAGTTACATGAGAGAAGAACCTGTAATTGTTTCTCTGCAGCTTTGGTTAGAAAGGTAAAATCTGATACCTAAGTAAAATTCTAGCATGAGTTATGGATTGGAAATGTACGTTTAAAAGAGCTTTTCCCCTCTCATTTCTTAGGATTGGTCAGTATTGGGAGGGCCAAGGTTATCATAATGGTTTTGCCTAATAATTGAGGCAAAGACGATGTTGAGGAGGCCTAAAGATGGTTTAGTTATTTATTAATTAGTGCAATTGTCAAAGCATCCAAATATCGATGAAGAGGTTACTACTTACTAGTGGAAGGTTCACCCTTTCAATCATGTCATTCAAATTGAAGATATTTATGTTGCACCTGCGCAACCAAAGTGGAGGATGTGACTTTGTATATTGAATTTCTTTTTTAAAATTTTGTGGGATACTAACATGTTTCGCATTCTAAGTACAGTAGTTATATCATAGGTTCCTTACTTTGTATTAGGCTTTTATTATAAATTCATTTTTTGTGGTGCATCAGTGCATGGACGAACACTCCTAGTGCATTATCTATTCATAAAATTATTTTCTTATAAAAAATAACAGGATAAATAGAAATACATTGCTATTTGTATATTTTTTTTCTTTTTCTCTCTTATCCAAACATACAAGACACAAAAAACTTTAGGTATCAAACTCATGACATTGCATCACAGGTTGTTACTTTCTGCACTTTCTTAAGTTGCTTATTGCATTCTTTCTATTATTTTTTTTTTACCTTTTAAATTGATCATTCTGGAAGTCGAAAGAAAAGAAGGTACATTCGATAATGTAATTTTACATTTTGGATTCGTCATTCCAAAAGAAAACGGAAATGCAGGAAGCAATGACACGCACCACAATGCAATGGAGTCTAGAATCTAGGACATGCCTGGGGCCAGCCCAACCTGTGAAGTAATTTGAGCCCAAATTCTAGTAAAATTTCTATTTTCAACCTCATTTTTTTTATCCATAAGTCATGAATCTGGAGCCAAATTTAATTCCAGATAGACTAATGACTTCTTGAAAAATAATTTTTCCAAAAAAATGATCTCCCTGTAGGCGAATCAATTATGTTAGTTGAATTTAAATAAACAATGAGCGAGCACATGCATGGATGAGTGTTTGGAACAACCACAACCAGCATTAACGCAGAACCTCAACTTCCAAGTTTCTTCCCCAACTTAAATTCGCAAATCTGACCATATCATATCCTATAATGGTCAAACACTGAAGGCGTGTAAATAGTCAACTACTTGATTCTCATCACTTGAGTCCCATAATTTATTACTACATTAAATACAGAACATGTAATGTATGTCCATATTTATATGGAAATAACGGTGGAATAATATATAGATTGGCATATTAAATGGAGTTTCATTTTAGTTTCAACATATGAGAGGAGGAGATCCTAGCATGTGATCAAAGCTATTAATTTATGCAAGTCTGAACAGGAAAATAGAAACAATGTAATCTGAACAAGAAATTAAAAAATAAACAATGTCGGCATGCACGTCGACTATGCTGTTAAATCATAATGTCATTATCACATTTATTATGTTAGGTTTATTATATTTGCATCATCCCAACCTTCAATATTCTTGTAGTTGTTGTTCAGTTCATGATCATAGAATATGATAAAACCCCAAAAAACGAAACAATAAATCAAATTTCTATAAATTAAATGAATATTCAAATATAAAAATTCTGAAGATAAAATACTAATTCTAAATTTTAACAATTTGGTTAAGTGAGTTTTAGCGTTAGAGGAAAAATAATAAAAAAACTATTAATCTAAAATACATGCATAATTATATTTAATGTCAACTTTATCTGCCAAAGGGCCCAAACACATGTATTAGGTAACACTTTCTGTAGAAGAAGATACGTCAATCCTTTCCCCATCTTCTATTGATTATCTTTAAATTTAATTATTAGTTTGATCCTAAAATCATTTTAAATGATTTACAGGAGATTTTTCAAAAAAAACAAATTAGCGTCTATTTCGACCGATTCTCTATCATCTTTTTTTGGTTCAGAGACATGTATTTTCATGGTACTCATTTTTTCAATTATGAGATATGAATAAGTGATCTACTCATATTGGGCCTAGTGCTCATTTTAAGAGGAGGGTTACGATGAATACAAATCAATAATCTTTGGATTGTTTTTTTCAAATTTGGAAAGCATACGAAATAACTAGTGAATTACAATTCTATTGTACCACAATTGGTGCAATGGTCTTTGAAGCCTTAATGCTATTTGCTAGTTGAACCAAATTGACCCATTTACTTTTTCCCCCTTAAATTTATACTACTTTTAAAAGAAAGAAAAATGGCAGGCCAAATAGGCTCCTAGTATTTGAGCCAGGAATATATTTACTAGTTTAGCCTGACGTGTTTGATCTAAATCAAATTGATTCAATTTTTTTTAGGTTATTAATTTTATAATTCAATCTGATCTGGTATGTCATTAAGCCGACTCAGTCTGCTGATAACTTTACCTATATATGATCCATCAAAAACTATATTGGACTAACAAAAATTCTCTCAAATTCATGTCAATGGTGTTTCTTTTGTCTTCTATAAAAGTCACTAAACACATCTTTTATATGCTAAACTGTCCAATCCAAAATGTAGAATTACATGACTTTCCAAAAATATAAAAAAATTTGTTGATTTTTATGGGGATAAAGGAAGCTTTAGCCTCATGTCAATAGAGGGCAATTAACGTAAGAGCAACACTGGGTTGTTGATTGCTTCAACTTGATACGCACCGATCCATTCTCTCTGGACGTAAAACCATAAATTGACTCAACCAAAAATTATACTAGCTAACTCGTGATGAACATGTCCAAATACGCTGAACTGACCGAATTTACAGTAGCCCTAATAGAAACCTGTGGATCTCACAATTACCATTTCTTGTTTTATCTAAACTTGCCCTTTCTTTGAAGAAATGAAAAGCTTCTTAACAGTTGGCAGGACCATATTTAAGGAAGAAAATCAGAAAGGTTTCTAACATTAATCATGATCACCCCATTCAATTTGTGGTCTTATTAAACACATCCATTTAAACTATGCATAAAAATATATGCCATTCATAAATTATGTTATTTTAAACACCTTAAATTAAGTATCTATCATTAATTTTCAAATTAAAAATAAAGCATGGATATATATTTTAAACATTTTACAACAAATCAATTGAATATTGAAAAAAAAGAAACCTTAATAAAGAAAGTTGATGACAAGGATTTGACCATAAAGAAATCCAATTACACAATTATTATTATTATTTTCTAACAAAGATATGAAAGCAATGATATCATATCACAAATATGAAATCATTTAGTCTAATCAAAAGTCAACGCAAAAAATTCAACCGTAACGCTCTGAATTTGGAAGACTGGAAATTTGTTTACTATATAAACAAATGCAACTTCAGGAAAGTCCATGACCTCTCTGAAAAGCTATGTCAAAAGTTTTTCTTTCTGTTTATTTCCCTTCGTTTCTTTCTTCTAAACGTATTAACATACAGTAGAAGATTCCAAATCTATGATGAAATAAAACCATTAGCATGATCGAGTTTCCATGCAAAATATACACTCAGAAACTTCGTTCAGGCAATTATTTAACCCAAAGCAATATGTATCTTTGACATCACCATTTCTTCTTGTGGTAATTTCTCTCTGTCACATATTCAGAAGCTGGTATTTTTGGCTCTTTTGCCTAGGAAAGTTTCTCGCTGTGGCATTAATGGTTGTGAGTTATATATGATACATGCATCCACTGCACTCTTCAAATTAATGTTTTATTTTGTGACATTCTTCTATATATCTTGGTCTTGATTGATTCTTACTCTTCTTTTCTGTGTTGTTCTAGAATCATGTCGTGTGTGGCAGCACGTACGGGGCGACAACGACAGCGTTATGAAGACAACATGCGACTCGTTTCTGGGTAAGTCTTTCTGTCTGATGCCATGCCTTCTTAGTTCTTAGTTTTCAGTTTCTCTGCCACAATATCATGTCCAAATCCAATTTTTGACACTTATCGTATGTGATCATGAGAAATAATTATTTATGGTCTTGGCAAATGTTTACTGATACCTACTCAAGTTCTTCAATTTACGATATTAAAGATTTAATAAAACTCAGTTATGTGTTATGTAGAGATTGATTGAAACTGACATATGAAGGTCTCAAATCATATAATGATTTCTCTTGATCATATGTCCTAAAAGACATTACAATTTTTCATAAGTAAACAGTTTATGTTTTAACATTGTAAAGATTTTTTACAAGTTTGTGCGTATTTGATTTCACATCGAATCCATAATCATGTTGAAATATTGGTTCACGTGGTTTTAAGTAAACTTTTATATGTTTAGTTTTAGGTTAAAAAGTTAATTAAAGTCTAAAATTGATTGAATCCAAGCAATATTAACTTTTGCTTTAAATAAAAAATTATACTAACTTTTACTACAAAGTTATTTTTATAATAAAAACAAAAAAACATAAATTATATCACTTCAAAATCAATTAAATAAATTATACTAATACCTCTAAAGTTTTTTCAGATTATCAATTTTGTCAAACACTTATTCAAACACAAACTTTATTTTTATCTAATTGTCACATATGAAAAATTTATTTATTTTTACAATAATTACCTTAAAATTCATAACCACCATGAGTTCTCAACGTAAAAATTTTATACTCTTGCAATTTTTAAAAATTATAAACTCATTTTAAATTTAGTTCGTTTGTATAACTTTTTTAGCCATTTATTTATCAAAATAATATGGTTACACATGTTTTTAATCCTTATATTATATTGCAAAATATATATTAGGAATGAATAATTTTTAATAAAAATCAGAATAAAAGTCATCATATATTCAGAAAAAAAAAATTCAGTTCTTAATTATTCAATGTGGTTTCAGTTTGTCTTTTCTGTTATTTTGTATTTTCCCCTCCTTTGTATGAGCAAGTTAATGAAATTGAAATCAAGAACATATCAACATCAACAACATCTTTAATCCAAATTAATTGGAATAAATGATAAATTAAGAATATATATATATATATATATATTAATGAATTATGATGAAAGGAGAAGGGCAACTTTAAAAAAAATGGTGTTATTATATAATTGTCTTATCTTGTGGACATTAAAATATTTAACTGTATTTTATAGTGGGCCTTATCATTCAGTTTGACCCGAGCATATATAAAATCAATTTTGGCAGTTATATAAAATGATAAAATTAGAATAATGTCTGCTAGTTGTAGATTCTCATTTTACTCATTCAAGGTCACATGTAAACGCTACAAAGCAAAATGATTAGAAAAAGAAATTAAAATACGTACGGCTCTGGTTTAACATATCTTTCCTTTCCTTTCAATTTTTATTCATCTTAGTTGGATTTGTTTTGCCAGCAAATAAGGTAAATCTAAAAGTAGTAAGATCAGATAGTAAAAGACCAACTTCTTACCTAATGACGAAAACTAAAATTTTATAAATTTAAAATCATGTTTTGACATGGAGTAGGAATGTAGGATCCATTAGCTTAAATGATCATGATTACAATTTATATAACCCAGAAGAAAAATCTGTATAATTTAATTTAGCGATTTTTAGTCATGGTAAGTTTCTCTGTACAATTTAGTTATGTTGCAAGATTTAATTTTTTATTGACTTATTGCACAGATACATTTTCCAAGCTTGTTTTAATATTTCTTTTTGGTTAATTTTTTAGTCACGAATTTGATTGAAAAATAGCATAAGATCACAACTCTAGTACCTTCTAGTATAGGGATTTATGCAAGAGTAACCTAAAGGAAACCTTTTGTTGAAAAGGCAATCAAAACTGTGATTTTTAAAGGAGTAAAAATCTAAGCTACGAGAGACCCCAAACAGGGTTAATCTCTGTTCAAAGAAAAGATGAATCATATACTGGTGACACTGGTGAGTATTCAGATAGAGCTCACAACAGTTCTATTTGGAAGTATCAATTTTCAAAATAGAAATAGATTCTGAACATAAGTAATTGAAGCTCTTTCAAGCATATATAATTTGCTACGAAAGTGGTGATGACTAATATTTGATGAGACTTGCAACAGAATCTTGTTAACAATTATAATTAAAATTTCTTATTGATCCATTGAAACAGATGCATTCCCTATAGATGGAAAAAAGGAAAAGTAGATCAAATGGGAGATACAGAGGAGATAATAGAAGTACTTATGATTTCTTCACCAAAACGTGATGACCTTGTGTTTCCAAAGGTACTTGATATAATATTGTATGAACCAATTCATTTCATCAGCATGAATTTGTAGTTTGTATTGTATTGCATAGTATCATCATTTTGTTCTCTTTCCAGGGTGGATGGGAGGATGATGAGACTGTTATAGAAGCTGCTTGCCGTGAAGCTCTAGAGGAAGCAGGAGTCAAAGGGATTATAAGGGTAGGCTATGATATTCATCATTGAATGTTCAAGCATCATTTTGAAAGATAGAACCAAGGAATATTTATTTGATACCATATAGATCATCATGAACTAACAATATAAAATAGTTTTATACTGTCAACCAATTACAAATCATTGTCCCCTTATTTCATAGTTATAGATTGATATACATTATTTCATAGTCCATAATCATGATATTATTCAAGCACTTTTGGAAAAACATGCCAATAAACCTCCCCTTATATGCGAGGTCCCATTGTTAATTTTTCTATATGCATTTCAATAACTTCAACTTTGAAATATTCTAGCAGCAAAATCTTTGAAGTGGTTTGACATGAGAAATTCCATTGTGAGTGGGAAAAAAGTTGGAATATAGTCTTAAATTGGACTCAATAGAAACTCTATTATGATAGAAATTAATGTACAAGTTTATTCCCCTAAATGGCTAAATCTACCCTTTTTTCCAGTTCAGCAAAAATATGATTCCAATTAAATTCAACAAAGCAAAACCTGCTGCAATGCCAAAAAACATTACCTGTTGATATAACTGAGTGAAATTTGTGATAACAACATATTACCACTATCTCATTTTATCATGTCACAAAAATAAGTGAGAAAAATTGGAGATGATTCTGCCATTTTCCCATCCTCTATTGTGATTAAGACAATGCTATTTCTTATTCATATGATCTATATGGTATCAAATTTGAGAAATCTTCACTAGCTAAATGGTGGACATTAATTTTCAGGAAATTCCCTTGGGAAGATGGGAGTTCAGAAGCAAAAGCAGTAATGACTCATGTAGCCAGGAAGGATGGTGTAGAGGGTACATGTTTGCCTTGGAGGTGATTGAAGAACTTGAGACTTGGCCAGAGCAGAAAGACCATAATCGCCAATGGGTATGTGTTCTGAATAAATTCTTAGAAGAATTACATTAATCACAAATTCACAACATTGTAGAAGTACCAAGCACAAGATATAAATATGTACAATGCAACATGTACTTGAATGTTGGCGTTTTACATGAACACAATATTTTTTCTTCTTAGGTAAACATAAAAGAGGCATTCAGACTAAGCCGATATGACTGGATGTGCAAGGCATTGGAGGTGTTTTTAACAGTTATGGCAGAGGACAAAACACTAAAGAATGAGGAAAATAATGTTGAGTCTGCTTCGATTTCAGTGCTAGATGGGTCAGAAAATCAAACTATGTCATCCAAATACTATAGAAGAACCTCTACTACAAAACACCATAGTATGCCATCAAGAACCAATATCCTGGCCCATGCTTCCCAGGAGATAGCTATCTATTTTGGTTATTGACACTACTCTTGCAGTGTGCTTCTTTATGTGGCACAGTAACTTCTTCCATTTTGAAAAAAAAAAAAAAATTGTAATGACACTGTCACCGTTAGTTTGCTTGAACACTCGCAAACTTAATTTAAGGTAATTTTAATTTTGTAAAAGTGATTTTTGGCTAAAAATTGATCTTGAAGTAAACTGATTTATCTTAAAAGTAGGCTTGTAATAATTTTTGGCATAAACTTTTTAATACAGCACAAAAGTTACAATTTTTTAGTTTTTATTCGGTGGTACTTCTAAGGATACAACTACTTTTGGTTGTTTTTAACCAAATGATTGGAAAAACTGCAAGTATACGATTGTTGTCAAGTGGGAATCAAATGATGATTTGGTGATGGGAGGAGAGGCAAAAGTGTTGAATTGATAATGAGATCATGAACTTAATCTCCTTACTAATGTAACACACTAATTAATATTTGTGAATAGAAAATACGATTATTGTCAAGTAATATAATAGTATCATATTTAAAGGGACTGCGTGTTTTGTAATTAATAATTGACCACAATTCAAGTAGATAAAAGGAGAGAGAATAACAAAAATCAAGAGCAAAGAATAAGAATGCAAGAATCAAAATTGGGAGACATCAATATAAAGAAAGATCTGAAGGTAAACTAACCTAAGAAAACGTTTATTCACTTTTAAAACATAGATATGTATCTAATTGAATTGATCTCTATTTTTATGATAGTTATGTTCAATTAGACTAATTAAGCACTTTGTTAATTCATTTGATCATCAAATGATTAAACCTTTTTTTGTAGTTTAAAGTCCAGGTCCTTTTTCTTTTACTGTAGTTCTAACGATTTGGTTCACTTCTAATAAGAGATTTTCTTATTTGTGTGATGTGTAGATATATATTGTAAGCTTTGACAACCTGATAACGAAGTCAGCCATTTAACGACCAGAATTAATCTAGAATTAATGAACAATATATGTGACGACGATCATCTACAATTTTTTTTTATAACTTCTTGTGTATAAAAAGTGATTAAAAATGAAGAAAAAAAGAAGAGAGAATCAGATCAGAGGTTTCTAAGTCCTAACATTTTACGTTTTACATTCTGAACTGGTAAAAGGATCGTCTATTTATTTTTATTGGATATATCAATACACAAGTTGCAAGCAGAGAGGTCTATGTCATTAGACATATGGCATGATAACCTATCATAAAAAGCAATAAATATTATATAGTTAAGAATGATTTTCATAAGAGTAAATATCATTCCCATATTCCGGTAAACACCTGGAAGAATAGTGACTAGTGAGAGCCATGCTTGGTCGCATGTTTTGTTATAATAATTTATTTAATTTAATTATATACTACATAGGAGGGTCCCCTCCCTCGAGATGATCACTTAATTAAGTTGAGCACATCAATATTAACTGTTTCAACCTTTATCAATTATATCATCACTTAAATAAATATCTCTCTATTTCATGTTTTACTGTTGCTGATTTGATAGAAGCAAATTCTTAATAACTTATAATTCGAGTATCAATCAAATGGGTTTCTTTGTTGAACAATAAAATGGTACCCACCACTACCCACTATAGCCGCACATGAAGAAAAGGCAACTCCACGAGCATAGATTCATGTTTTAAGAGATGTGTGTCTCCCCAGAAAACAAAACCGTGAGCATTCCCTCTTAGTATGTAACCACTTGAGGACAAAAGAGAATGAATAGGATTGTCCATATTGTGTTATACTTAATTAGGTTCCAAGGAAGAATATTATATATGACTACACCTCGATATATTAAGCTCTATTCATCACTTTAATTTGTTTACATTACTCTATGAATTGAAGTATTGAACACAATATTGTTTTTTCTTCTTCTTGTGCAATTACCTCACCATGTGTTCTTATACCTTCGTAATTGAAAAAAAAAGTCAGCTACGGTATTTAGTGCTTAGTGCGTCTAGTATTGCAAAATAGAAGAGTTATCTAAGTATAATATATAACTCAAACCTTTTTAGTTTGCACATTTGATCAATATAAAATAAGAATAAGTAGTGTATGCTGAAAAGAGAGAGAGAGAGAGAGAGAGAGAGAGAGAATAAGTAGTGTATCACTTGACAATTTAAACAATTTTTGCATAGTTATCTATTACAAACTGTTAAATATTTATAACTTAAAAGTTATATCAATTGATTGTCAAAAATGTAAAATTATATCGTGAAACAAATACTCCCATAAACATAACTTTCCTTTAAGTTTAAACAAATTAGCACATAAATCACATTTAGGTAATTTGATCATTTATCATAATAATATCATACTTACACTTGTGTAGTTTGTACATCAATTATCACAACTATATTTAGATAAAAGTTGGAAAAATGTTTATTTTTGGAATTCTAATCCACACTCTTGAATTTTAAGACATAAAACCAAAAAGGAGATTGTATCTTTAAAAACTCATATTAATTCAAAATTACGATAACCAAAAATATTAATTAAAAAATATTAAATATCTCATTCGTGCATGTCCATTAAAACTGGTGTAATATATAATTTTAAAATATATAAATATATGAATAATTTGATAATTTTTTTTACTGTCATTTAAATTTGATATAAATTATAAAGGTAATATATAATTATAAGTTAACAGTTTAACAAAGAATCACATCTTATATAAAACTATTTTTTTATGGAATCTTATATAAAACTATTGATGATATAATAGTTAGAGTTTTTTTTATTCACAATTTGAAGAATTTTATGTTTTAGTCATGATTAATTCTAGCTCACTCATCTTATGATCATTCCGATAAATTAGCATAGTTATCATTGATAATCTATATATATTTTATATTTTAGATTAGCGTTGGCTTCATAAGTCCTGTCAGAGCAACTTTAGCCCTACTTTTTCTTCGTTCCACTCTTAACCAGATATAAAGAACATGTTAAATAGAAACAAAAATTATAATACGGAATAAAGATGGCTTTCAATATATAAAATTTAAAGATAAAAAGGTAATATATCCTTGTTTTCTGAAATATTTTTTTAAGCACACCCCTTATATATAGGTTTAGTATATTTTTCATTCATATTTTTATGTGGACCTAAAGTAATATTATCAATAGTTAAATTTTATGAAAAATTAAAATAAGATATTTATTTTATTAATTAGGTCCAATGCAGTTGATGAATGATGAAATTCTTTAAATATTTTGTCAGAGTTTCAATTTTTTTTATCATTCAAATGAAAAAGACTTTATTAAAAAAACAAAATTTCCTTTAGTGATCTTTTCACTTGGAAGGTTAGTATTAAGAATATTTTGCTTTTAAAAAAATATTTTTAAACTAATCTTAAAAATTATTGACTGGCGTTCTTATATCGTGGATGTGTGACTAAGTTGCTTTCGGACACGCAAAACTACAAGCCATTGAAGAAAACAAAAGTTCACCTTGTTGCATTCGGATACCTAAAATAGCTAGTTGAACAGAATCAGACCCAATTAATCCAAAATCCCCATGTAAGTATCACTTACCCTTTTTTTCATCAACTTGGTTACGCAAAAAGTAGAATAGATTATCATAACTTGTCTCCTCTTCAGGTCTCTGTAGATTCTTTGACCTATATGTATCTTGGACAAATCAGAATTTCATAGCCATATGCGAGTCACCTTGGGTATTCTTTAACTTCCACAGTATCCTAATTCCTACACCTTCTTTGTTTATGTGTTTTTGTTTTTAGAATAAATTCCTCTAATATTTTGTAAAGTTATACAACTTTTTTTTAAAACATTTATAGCAATCTTCTTTATTGAAAAATACGGTGTAATGTTTTTCAAATCATTAATTAAGAAGTGCTAGTGTAAGTATAGTAGTGTCAACGTAAATTTTTTTTCAAACAATTGAAAATGTCAGCGTTGGATGAAAAAAAAAATGTAATTAAAAGGAAAAAAACATCATTAAAGGTGATCAATTAAATTTTTTGTTAGAAATTAATCATCAATAAAATTGGTGAATACTTTATATCATAATATGATAATAACAAAATTTTATCATCTTAAAAAGTATGACAACAATTTTTTCCTATTAATTTTTTTATTATAAAAGTGATAAAGATTTGATCATTTTTACTTATATTGTTTAAAATTATTTTTAATAAAGTTATATTTTAATAGTTATATTTTTAAATAAAAATTATTTTTTAAGAAAAACAGTAGAATTTAATTGAATAAACTCATTGTTTAAAATTATTTTTAAAATTTAAAATTATATTATTTTAAATTTTTAATATTGATACTTCACTAAATAACTTCTATCTAATGTATAATGTATTTTATTTAGTAATGAATATAAGTGCACATGGACAATAAGATTACATAATTATAATTGTATAATTTATCTAATATTTGGTATTTATGCATATCAAGTTATTATCAAAATATTCAAAAGTTAGATTAATAACATTTAATCTATAAAAAAGTTATTGAAGATAGTAACTCCACCAAAAATTAACTTGAACCTTCTTACTTAAGTCTATATTTGATAAAATTAACTTGCGGTATAAGTTAGCTAAAAGTTTATAAATTATAATTTAGAAATTGAAAAAACTAAAAATTTGTAAGGTAGTTGATTTAATTGAAATTATTTAAGAAGATGAACTAATAAGCTAACTGATTAAGGACATACTTAATTTTTTTATTATTTGAATTTTTTGTTAATAACTTACCATTTTAAAAAGTAAGACAATAATTTTAAAATTTTATATTATAAAAGAATGATAAAGATTTGGTAATTTTACTCATATTGTTTGAAATATATTTTTTAATAAGCTTATATTGTTTTAATAATAAAAAATAATTTTAAAGTACTTTATTAATAGTATTATTTTAAAATACAAATAATAATTTTCACTTTTTATCAGCTTTTGTTTGGTGACCAAATATTTTAAATAAAAATAAAAAGGTAACAATTAATTAGAATAAAATGTTTGACATTAAACAAAAAAAATAATTCCAAGTTTCATAATAATAAAGAAAATAAATGTGTCATCTAGTGTCTAATTTTTCATAATAAATTAATAACATTAAAATAGATAAAAGAGTATTTTAATTGAATAAAAGGATAATTTTTTAAAATAAATTAGTTAGGATAAAATTAAGAAAAAAAACAAAAATTTATAAGTTAACTTATTTTTTATAACCTATTTCAATAACTTATACTATAAGCTACTAAAAATGATGTGTGAAATTAATTTTCATTATTCGGAATGTGAAATTTTTTGAGATTATTCTTTAGTCACATTTTCACAAAATATTTCGTTGCAAATTCACTTTCCGAACTTGTAAATTCTATTTGTAAAATTCAATCTCTTAATTAGCTTCTTCTTTCTCCTCTTTAACTTCCAGAAAATGTTCCAATTAATCCATGAGCAATATTGCCTGTGATGGGACATTTAGTCAAAGTTGCACTACCAGGTTTTGCAATTAGTTGTCGCTAATTAAAAATTGGCTAGTCATTGTTTTCCTCAAAAAGGTATGCCTATGTGTCTTTCTCACATGCTCCCCAACATGACTTCGTTTGATTTGGTTTCCGTTCTATTTGTTAACGTAAACGAATAAAATAGGATATGCATGCTATCTCCTGAACTTTACAAAGTTATCATAGAAAATATTACCAATAAAATATGAACACTTGAAAAGTTAACTTTGGTGCTAGATAAAAAGAAGGGAAGACTGTGGAACTTATCATTGAGTTTATGACTCAAATTGGTTGCACATGGGTTCAGCAATGATATTCTTAAACACCCTATAATTATATATAAATAAAAACGTCATATAAGTTAGAATCCGGTAATAATATAATAATCCGCTTGAAATTCATTAATTAACCTCCTCAGCATACCATTCCAACTCCTCTAAAAAAACATACCATTCCAATTATAGATCACCGTCAATAACCATATTCTAAATAATTTTTCTTATGTTAAAGTTAGGCTTCAGCTTGGAACACATAAATCAAATGTATATAGTTCACATACCAAGATAAGAAAAGGTAGTTCAGATGAAAAAAAAAACTGTTAATTAATACAGCAATTATTTTGTAACTGACTGCGGTAGAATAAAACAAGAAAAGGAGGGGAAAAAATGCCATATAAGTAACAGAATTTGATATTTTTAAGGAATTGCATTGAAAGAGATCAAATAATTTCATTGCACTAATGATGACAAGTTTTTTAACAGATGACAACATTAATTATTTGAGTAAAAAATTTCATTATGATTGGGTTTAATTAAAGTTGTCAGTTTATAATAGAATGAAAAAGAATCATAACCGAGACATATAAATACCCATAATAAAGGAAAAAGTTAAAGGCCTCGTGTACCAGGAAAAAAAAACATATGAAAAAATAGAAGTAATTATATATTCATGAATACTTGGTATCTAATTCCGGTGAAGTAACTAAATTCAGTTTCATTTTAAGTACGTGTTTGATTTCACCTTAAAAAGTCCTTTTTTCTTTCTTTTTTACATGTTTAATTTTATATTGAAAAAAATCATAGTTTATTTTGAGTTCTAAATAATTCTGTTAAAATAACTTTTTGGGTTAGTTAAAAAAATATTAAACTTTACTCTTAAGTTAATTTATAATATATATATATAAATCACGTCACTTCAAAATTCATTTAAACTAAACTTAATTTTAGATTCAAAATTAATTTTTATCAATATTTTTTAAAACACGCATGACCAAAAAATGATTTCCATTAAAACAAAAGATGGGATTTTTTTCTCTCCATTAAATGAAATCATTTGAGAAGGAGGGCAAAGCATGCAGCCAAATGTAGGATGAGTAGATATTGATCATAGCCCCCACATAATTACTAATGATAAATCCAGCAAGTAGTTTATTCGAAAAGATCTTAGCTTCGATGCACTTCTAATGGGACCTAAAAATCATCAAAAAGGAAAAACGGAATTCCTCCCACCTGCAATGATAATTAGAAATGTGCAATTGGGCAACTCATGACTTTCTTTTTCTTCCCCTAGTTTGGGTTGATGAGATCATTAACGGGGAAACTTAGAAATAAAATTATAGTGACTCTAAAAATATATCATACTAGATTGTATATGAGGACTTTGGACGGTCTATAATATGATCAGTTCCTTGTTCATGTACAATCTCATGATTTGATAGAAAGGTCACATGCAGCAACTTTGGACTATCCGAAGGGGGGTTATTCGAGTTATTGGATACAATATATTAAATTAAACTCAACTTTGGCAAAACTCAACAGATTAAAAAGCACAACTAATTTAATTGGGGAATAATCATGAAATGGGGTATCTATGAGAACATGCTCATCATGGACCATTTAGATTTCTAATTATATCACCCACTAATTATATAATTCTCATCAATCATGCTCTGGACTTCATCCCATCATTTGAAACTCATTTGTAACAGAGTTTTGAAGTATGGCAGGACCCGTAGAGAGTAAGTGATGGATTTTGTTGCCCTTACTTGGTATCCTTTTATTACCAACTTATTATTAGTTTATTTTTATCTCTCATTGATTAGATTGCTCCGTTGTGACATAGTATAACATCAAATCCACCATAGAAGAGCCTTTAGATGTATGGATAAAGCTTTCAAAGAGAAAAAAGAAAAAAGAAAAATTAAAAAGAGAACGTGTTGGCATGCTGCTTGGCACTTATTCATAACAAAGGAGGGTATAGATGTAAAATACAATAATGTTAGAGGGACAATGAGGGTTTTGGAGAGACAAACCTTTCTTATTTAAACCGTGTACTCACTCGTTGATTCCTCACACCAAAACAAAACTAAAACCAAAGGAGAAAGAAACATCAAGAGTCACAGAAAACAAACCTTGCATGCCAAGTCCTAACTTCATTCTTTCTTTGTTAACTTCTTTCCCTTCTATTCACTCCTCCCTATCTTCTTACTATCTTACTTACCACAACAAATTGTTTCACTTTCATACACGTCCAAAACTTGAATATGAAACCCTACACGTCATCACCATCGTCCTCCAAGTCCAAAAAGAAGCAAACAACAACACAACAAGATCATGAAACAGCATGGGGAGGAAGGTACCTTGGGGTGAGGAGGAGGCCATGGGGAAGGTATGCAGCCGAAATCCGCGACCCTTCCACCAAGGAAAGACATTGGTTGGGTACGTTTGATACCGCAGAAGAAGCCGCCCTAGCATACGATAGGGCAGCCCGCTCCATGCGAGGCTCACGTGCTCGAACCAATTTCGTCTATCCGGACACTCCTCCCGGTTCTTCCGTCACCTCCATCCTCTCTCCGGACGAGCAAACCCAAACCCAAATCCACCAGGCCCAAGAAGAACTCTCCTCTCTATTCAATCCGAACCCGTTTGCACAACCCGACCCAAACCCGCAATTTTCCTTATGCGGGTATTCAGGTACCGCGAACACTCCTACATTTTCGGCCACCGAAGAAATTGCCTCATCCGGTGGCTATAGCTATAATTATGGATACACAGAAGGAGGAACCAGCATGGAGAGTTCACATTTTAAGCTCTTTGATGATGGTGAAACGGAGCTTCCACCATTGCCACCGGATATCACAAGCTCCATGGGCTATGAAATGGGTAATGGGTTTTATGGAAACGACGCCGGGTTTTCGGATCCAAGTTTCGGCGCTAATGCTACCGGGTCAGGTTACCCATATTCGGGGTTTGGATCCGGTGATTACGTGGTGCATAGCCCACTCTTTAGCGCAATGCCACCAGTGTCAGATAATGTTGCAACGGGCCATGAGGGTTTTGATTTGGGAAGCTCTTCTTTTTTCTTCTGAAGTTAAGAATGAGGGTTCTTCAATTGAGGGAACGTGCATTGCGGATATGGAATTCGCATTCTGCAATTTCGTGGTTAATTTGTGTGTTTTGCGAGTGTGACTTTGTGGTTACTATGTGTTTTGTGAGGAAGGGGCATGTTTTGGGGTGTACTTGGGCTTTGGGGAGTAGAGGCTTGTAATGGGGCCCTCTCTTACGGGCCTTTTTCTTTGCAATGTTGATTTCTTTTCCGTAACAATTTGCTCCATTTGGATTATTTGCAATCATGCCTCACTTGCTTACAAAAATCCAATTAGTAATTAATTAGTAAATAATATAAAAACACGTGTCATGAAGAAAGAGAGAGACATCAAAGCTAAACACCACTAAACAATATATCAATTCGATCGAGATACTAAATCATTAAATTAAGAATTAATATGTGAATCATCAGTTAACTGCATGTCCTGATCTTTATTAAAAAAAAAAATTTAATTACATGTAAACTGTAAACTTATAAACTTATTATTTGAAATTTAATAAAATTCAACATATTTAAAAGCATAATTATAAACTTATTTAAAATTTTGAGCATGTAACTTATTTTTCTAGAATTCAGTATATATAAACAATCTTAAGTTAGAATTTAAAATATATATTAAAGTTATACAATGATAAGCATAATCTAATACACAAACGAATTAGTCAAAAAAATTGAAAATGATAACAATTTATCATCTCAAATATCAAAATGTGATTATGCTTGGTAAAAAATATAAGCAAATTTATGAAAAGCACAAGTATAAGGTATAAATTAATTTTTCTAACATGAATGATATTTCAATTATAAAAAAAAAATAAAAATGTATGATTCACTAGTCAACCAAGTCACCAAATTGTCATTTGAAACCAAATTACACTAAATCATATACGAAATCGATCTAATAAATAACTCCAACAATTCCTAAATCAACGGGTTGATCCAGACAACTTGAATAACTATGGTACTAAACTTTTCAAGATATTGAGCGAAATTAAATTAAACAGAGAAGTTATAGCATTTAATTTTCATAACAAGCTAAACTCTTTCCAGTCTGTACTATTTTGTGGCTATTTTGGCATATCTATCAATCTTCGTGATGAGCTACTTGCACTCTTTTTTGGACTTAATAGTTTTGGACTCTATACACTCATATAAGTAAAGATACTTAAATTTTATACTGATTAACAATAATAGTTGAGTTAATTTAATTTTCTTAATTTCATTCAAAAAAGAACTATATTTTCTAAACTATCCTTATTCATATATATTGGTGATGGTGCTCAGATCTGAATTTATAATTTTTTCTTATATTTTAGTCCACCTTGAGTTTTTGTTTTTTCTATTTGAGTTCAAAAGAAGTACATAGGCCATAAAAATGTCATATTTAAACTTTCTTTTTGTGTTTAAATTCTAACAATTAGTACTTTCATTGAGAGTAAAATTATTTATAGACTGAATTAAGGTGTAATATAATAAATACTGATAAGTAAATAAAACTGTCAATGTAAGAAAAAATATATCATAAGATTAATGTCGATGAAGTAAAGGTCATGGAAAAATAATTCTTAAAGGAACCATTATTTTTATAATTTAAATAACTACGGCTATATTTGGATAAAAGTTAGAATTTTTTTTTCTAATGTAATGTGCATTTCTTTTTTACCTTTACTACACAAAATGAAGAAGAAATAAATTATTACTTTCAAAATAAAAATACGTTTTACCTCTTCTAAATGAAATCTAAACGTCACTAAATTGATAAGTTATGTCAACTTCAATATTATTGGTGTTTTTTCTTCTAATATTTATATATAGTACCAAGTTCAGAACCCAAACTAATGCATGCTCCACTTGGATTAGAAATAAAAAAACTTTAAATGGGTATGTATTATCAATATAAAAAAATTGACTGATTAATTTTTTTAATTAAAAAATTTAGTATATGAATGACCCAATTGCAATTCTTTTAATTTAGAAACCTAAATAAAAATTTCCAAATAATTGACTGATTATTTTTTTTATAAAGTTCAATAGACCAAATAAAATAAAAACTTGATATTCCTTTTACCTATATTATATTGTTTCTTTTGTTTGGGTTCTCAAACAACCCATGCATGCATGCAGATATTGTAAGGCACAAACATCCTTCTGAAATCAACACCTGCACGAGATCAGCGAGATCGAAGGTAATGAATTGGAATGAGAGAGAGAGATGCATATGCTTTCTCTCTGTCTCAAATGGAACTCGAATGTGGAGTTTCAACATCTCAGAAAAATTCCTTTAAAGTGTTCAAAATAATGTTCTTTCAATTGCGTACATGATTTTTTTTTTCTAGTTTTATTTTAAAACCATTTTTCTATTTTCTATTTTCTATTTTCAATTGTAAATCATTTTCTGACATAGGTTTTTGCTACACTTTCTCTCAATGTTTTAATTTCATCTATACACAATCACAATAATGACTTGATTAGTGATGATTTAATGACTTACATCAATTTTTTTTATGCTAGCTTATAGTTGTCATGGGTAAGCATGTCAACGAGGGCAATCGGAGGCCGTTTTTACTTATCCCGCCCTGCTCCCGACTCTTAAAATCCATCTCCGCCCCTGTCCTTGATGTGATCAGTTTTTCTCCCCTCTTCCCATCCTCAAAATACACTTAAAATATTCCTGTTAAAAATTTAATCAACAACAACAATAATACAGTGATATATGTTTGTGTGTGATTCACTGTGGCACTGCCACAAATCAATTAATTTGATGTTTTTTGTATGGTTGGAATTTTGTAAATAGAAAAATTGTTGAATAAAGGTTTTGATGTAATTTGATAGCTATATAATTATGTTCATGTATGGTATCCAATATATTTCTTTCGCTTTTCTCTTTAGATCGTGTAAATTTCAATGAAGGCTTTTTGTAAGGTTGATAATTCATGTAGGTAGAGGTGTTAGAAGTGGCTTTAGTACAATGTTTTCATGAGTGCGGTTGAGAAATCATTTTGTTTGGATTGCTTTATTTTAAGAGAATTTCCATTATTCCTTTTATTTTTGTAAGAGAAATTTTAAAGCTTTTACGACTTGAAGGTTGTTGAAATTGAGGTTGGTTCAACGTTGGTCTCAGTAAAGAAAATAAAACATGCTTTCACATAAAGATGAGAGAAGACGAGAGAGGGACCGAACGTGAGGTTGTGGAAAAGGGCAGAGAGAGAGAGAAAAAACTATTTTTGATTTATTTTAATAAAATATTTGATATGACTATAAATTCCATCAAAGGACAAATTTGTCGTAAAATATTGGTGTAAGATGCTTAATATCATAAAAGTAGGTTAACAATTATATATATATATATATATATATATATATTATTTTTAAAATAATTTTATATTATCATTTAATCATAATTTATCATAATTTTTATGATAATTATCCTAAAAATTATATCAACAATGATTTATAATTTAATAATAATGTAAAACTTTACTGACAGAAAATAAAGACCCAATGATTTTATTAGTGGGCGGATTGCAACAACATCATAATCTATTAATTTGAAAAAAAGTAAAATTAAATCATTTTTTAATTTGTTTTATTGATATTTCCTTTGTTAGATTTTACAGGTTATACTGCTGCTGGAACGGACACATCAACAGTAACTTTAGAATGGACAATGTGTAATCTATTAAATCATCCAGAAATGTTGAAGACAAAAGTTGAATTAGACACTTATATAGGACAGGATCTCCTAGTAGATGAACATGACATTCCAAAAATCCATTATCTCCAAAATACTATCTTTGAGACACTTTGTTTGCATCCTGCTGTTCCATTGTTGGTACGTACCTTGTTCATCTTCAAAAGATTGCACCATAGGAAAATATAATGTCCTAAAAAATACAATTTTATTAGTGAATGTTTGTGTTATTCATAGAGATCCTAAACTTTGGAGTGACCCTACACATTTTAAGCCTGAGAGGTTTGAGAAGGAAAGTGAATCAAGCAATTTTTCATTTGGGTTAGGCAGAAGGGCTTGCCCTGGAGGAAACTTTGGCACAACTTACAATGGGCCTAACTATAGCCTTATTAATTCTATATTTTGAGTGGAAAAAGATTAGTGAAGAAGAAATTGATGTAACTCGGAGAAGGAATTACTGTGTCAAAAGCAATTCATTTAGAAGCTATGTGCCAAATGTGTCCATCACTAGCCATCAAGAATGTTTTCTAACAGCTAGTGCTATTAAAATGGCACACATGGCATAATATTGTTGAATATATATATATATATATATATATATATATATATATATATGTATTTAGTTTGCATTTTATCATTGTGTTTATATTTCAAAGCAACACTATTATTGAATAATGTGCAAAAAATATTATTCGACAAAAATGAAGATTATAAAACTCTCATATTGTACATATCTATTTTTTTTTTTTTACTTTGTTTGTTAGGTAGAAGGAAGCTTTAGAATTGGCTTCACTTCAACCATACACACAAAATTAACATACAGAAATTAGTAGGTAGTTTGAGGCAATTATTTAATTATGATTTTGACCCATCTCTACATGACATGTAATTAATTGTGTAATTATTTTCTATATAAATTAAAAAACTTAAATATATATTACATAAAGATTGATCAAGAACATGAACAAGTAGTGTTTCATTGCCACCTAATAATTTTTTCAAAACAACTTACTGAAAATGCTATTACATGGGCTAATTAACTATCACAAATAGCCAAAGCCCTCTCCAAATTGACCACAATGTCAGCCATGGTTGGTCTATCATTCCTTTTCAAATCGATACAATGGATAGCAGTTTGGGCCACTAATTCTACTGCCTTGGCTTCATTCACACCCGGTGGTCCAACCCTTGGATCCAGAATTTTCAACATTTCTCCAGCCAAAATAGCGCGTCGTGCAAAGTTCACCATATTGGTGCTTCCATGTTTCCCATACTTGAATATAGTTGGTTTTCCCGTTAAAATTTCAAGAAGTACAATTCCAAGACCATACACATCACTCTTTGCTTTGAACAAACTTGTACACAAGTACTCAGGATCAAAGGATCCCAAGGTTCCCAGTCGTACCATATCATCGTAAACACGATCAGTTTCTAGACTAATGGACGAGGATTCAAAATCAGATACTCTTGCTGTCCAAGTAGCGTCAAGAAGAATATTGGAAGACTTGATATTTCTATGAATAATAGATGGAACCACATAATTATTATGAAGGTATTCTATTCCCCGAGAAGCATCCAAAGCAATTTTGATCCTCATTTTCCAATAATTCAACACACTGCTACCCTTGTCCACATTCTTCTTGTCATGCAAATGATCAGACAACGCCCCATTCTTCATGTACTCATACAGCAAAAGCCAATCACCTTCCTCTTTACAGACCCCAACTAGCCCAACCAAGTGCTTGTGGTGTAGGCGGGGCAAGAGGGTCAATAAATACTTAATTTCCTCTTGAAACTCCTCTCTGTTGGTGATTTTAGTGTCATCAATGGATTTTAGTAGTAATGTGATTTACTATAGGCCAATGCGATTACGCGTTAAGCTTTGGAAACAAGTTAGGGTAGTGCGGAGTGCACGCTTGTTGAGCCAACGCATAATTGACCGCGATTACGGTGCGGGGTTCCAAGAGGCAGCGCCCCTGGCTGGGATCCAGGGGATTGT
>PYAF01001297.1:2670120-2684100 GCA_007407185.1 Glycine tomentella | reverse complement strand
AGAGAGATGGTGCAAGTAACCAAATGGGGGGGGGCTTATTTATAGGCATCTAGTGCACTGCAACATGCCTGGTCCAGGCATGTTGCACAGCACTAGATTTGTAAATAATTGCCCTCCCAAACCAGATTTGTAAATAGTTTCGAAAGCGCACCTTATCGGTAAATATTTTTTAAAAAAACACCCTTTTGGTTCTTTTGCCCCCAGATTTGATGCAGTCTCACTCTCATCACTCCTTATGGCATTGTCCACTACCCAACTAAAACTAAAACTTATTGCATTAACTGTGACATTGGCCATATCAATTTCACTACCCATTTGCCAAGTAAAAGTATATATTATGTATATATGTATGGATTTGTATGAGCTTAGGCAAAGGCGCAGAGATCCAGTGCTTCCTTATATAGAGAGAGACTCAGCGCGTATTAGTTGAGAAGAGAAGGTGCCAGGCAAGGCAAGAATCGCAAGATCATGTGTTTACTAACCAATTACTGCAACAATAGGATGAAACTACTGTGAACCAGCGTCGGTTGAAATTAGTTAGTAACGTCGAAATCACATTGATTCCTTTTTTATTTATAAGACTTTAAGTATAAATTTGTGTCGGTTCTTTTATAAGATATAATGTATAGTGTTATTTGTATTAATTATTTTTAAATTAAAAATATTATATTAATAATAAAATAAGATAAATTTATTATTATTAATTAAATTAATGACATTGAAAAATAATATGTTAACACTTACAAGTTAATTTGAACGCCGAGTGTATAGTGAAATCTTCTAATCCTTTCACCTAAACTAAAAATAGAAGACGCTCAAATGACCTCGACCCGACAACTACTTTCTCCTCTCTCTCGTCTTTTCTTTGCTTCTCGAATCTCTGACAAATCCTCCGATCATTTTGGACCAAGAAAAGAAAGGTCCCACACTCCTTCTAATTTTGTTTTTTAATAATAATAAAATTCAAATCTCTGATTTAATTACTCACGTCGATTAGCCATTAGATAAAACTTACCCCTTTTTTTTAGATTGCATAAAAGTTACCTGAATTATTATTTATAAGATAACTCCCCATGATTTAAATCAGAGATATTCAGTAAAAGAAATCAGAGATATAAGTTTAATTATTTTTTGTTTAAAATTATCATATGATCCTTGTTTTTAGGGGGAATTTTTTGGTTTATTCATTTATTTATTTATGTATACTACTTTGTTATACCGTTTTTTGTTTTTATCCACAATTTCTGTTTTTATAGTTTTTTTTTCTTCTTCAAACCCTTTTTCATAATATTTCCCTTCCCTCTGAATCTACCTTTCTTTCTTTATTCAACCCACGCACGCGTCCAACCTCGCAATTTCAATTTTTCTTTTTTTCTGTAGCAATAGAAGGGAGGAATTGATTGATTGTCTCTCAGGTAATCGAGTACCTTTTTCAAGCTTGCACGGTTGTTCCCATTTCACCACCATGCATTTTGTGTTTTAATTTCTCTTTTCTTAATTTTTTTATTTTTGTAATGGTTTAGTTGGATCGGTCTTGCGGGTTCAATTTCCTTTCAAACATAGCAGATCTGGGTTCTTCAAGGTTAGAAAGCTGCCTCTTTTTTTGTTTTGCTATGTTTTGTCTTAATTAAATGTTGAATGATCAGAAGATTGAAAGAGTTATATTGTGTTGTTTATTCCATCAATTGATTAGACTTTTTGTGTCCCCTTGTTAATTTTTTTTAAGAAAAATTGATTTTTAGTGCACAAATTGATTAGTCTTACTTTTTATGGTTTGAAATTGAGCCAATTGAGTTTGTGTTTTCATATTGAATGCTTTCTATTTCTTGTTATAGCCCCCTTCATCAAGTTCATTGATTTTACTCATAGATCTCCTAGGTTTTAGTAGTTAATAACATTGTTGAAGTTGTGAACTTTGATTTGATGGTTGGATTTGTGTTTGGTGGTGATACAGGAGTATTGTTGTTCTGACACTTGGTGTGTAGAAGAAGGGCTATTTTCCTTTCTATCCGTGTTTTGCATTGTGTACAAGAGTTAGAGAACTAACATCTAATAGACGGAGCCATCGGATTTGTTTTCTGCTGCATGTGGTGTCTCCTTCGTGGTGCCACATCATTTCATTCATGGGGGAGTGGATTGTTGGAGCTTTCATCAACCTCTTTGGTAGTATTGCAATAAACTTTGGGACCAATCTTCTCAAATTAGGGCATAATGAGGTATGGCCAAATTCTTTTTTCTGGTTGGAACTTTTGGTGAAGTACATTTTTGTATATATGTTTCTCTCTTTTTTGTGTTGTGGTACAGAAATTGGCTTTGCTGTTGTATTTTATTCAGATTTCAGCTGACATGATAAATCTTGACTTCATCAATGGGTCAATGTACCGTTTCTGTACACAACTGTATTTTGTTACATAATTGCATTAGATATTGTCTGCATGATGTTTTGGATTAGGGACTTATGCTATTAAAGTGGAGTGCTGAAACTTCCTTACACTTAATTCCATCTGACTCTGAGTTTCAGATTTGTTTAGGTTCATGGCATATTACATCTTTGAGTGTGAATATTAACCTGCAATCTGTGCTACTATTTCTTGAAAGTTGCAACTTTTAGTATCAAATTATTTGGGAAAACTGAATTAGTTTTTTTTTTGGCAGAGAGAAAGACATTTACTTGGAAGTGATGGGGTAAATGGAAAGATGAATCTGAAGCCTATTATATATTTCCAGAGTTGGAGAATTGGTATAGTCTAATTGCTTTGATATATGGGTTTGCACATTTTATCTAGGTGGATGATTCCTGATTTTTTGCTTTCATTGCATAATTCTTGATACGCAGGCATTGTATTTTTCTTTCTTGGAAATTGCCTTAATTTCATTTCCTTTGGGTATGCTGCTCAGGTATGTTTCCCCTATTTAATTGGGATTTTTTTGTTCAATAATATATGGGGTGTAAAGTGTAAATTATGATAGTATGTAGTAGTTTTGTATTTTTTATATTTTGTTGGCGTATATTTAGTGAAATAAGCAATTTCTTATGATTGATTTAATGGATGTATTTTCATTTGTTCTGATTACTTATTCTTCTGTGTGCTGTGCAGTCACTTCTTGCAGCGCTGGGATCTGTTCAGTTTGTATCTAACATTGCCTTCGCTTACTTTGTCTTGAACAAAATGGTGACAGTCAAGTATGCTAAATTTGAACTCAGATTACCGTTTCATTTTTGTTTGTTTCTAGCTGTAATTCTTGTAGCTTAATTGATGGCATTTTATCAGGGTACTGGTTGCCACAGCTTTCATTGTTCTTGGGAATGTTTTTCTAGTTGCTTTTGGCAATCATCAATCACCTGGTATGTAACATTTTGCCCAGTTCAATTAAATTTGCTTCTAGTCTTCCTTGCAAAAACAATATTAATTAATCTGATAGATGTGCATCACTACAGTATCAAGTATTGTCTGCAATCAAAGGACTAAACTGCTAATTTGGCGAACTGCAACTTAAGTATGCTAGGCTTTTATATGTTAGAGATAGGAGGGAGCATTTTGTAATGCCTCTTCTATAAACTTAATTTGATTTATTGTTTAATATGTTCTTTACGCTTACTGAATATTATGATTGATTGCTGTTGTTAAACAGTTCAATCATTGATTTCAATGTTGCCAATGCAAACTTATATATGGTTAACTGCTTGTGTTTCAGTTTATACGCCAGAGCAGTTGACAGAGAAATATACCAATATTGCATTCCTTCTATACCTTCTAGCTTTGATCTCAATTGTTGCCTTGCATCACTCCATCTACAAGTAATTAGTAGGATTTAATTATTTGTTGAGTCTAATCAAACTATTTTTCTTCTTTATGATTAACATATGGAATATGCAGGAGGGGAGAACTTCTGCTTGGAGTATCAGGACACGACCTCAGACCCTATTGGAGCATGCTACTGCCCTTCTCATATGCTGTAGTTTCAGGGGCTGTAGGTTCATGCTCAGTGTTGTTTGCTAAATCACTGTAAGTCAGCTACTCCAACATGTTTGCCATGCTTCATGATACAGTAGCCATTGTGCCTAATGTCAACTTTTTGGCAGTTCTAACCTATTACGACTGGCTATGTCCAATGGTTATCAGTTGCACAGCTGGTTCACATATTCGATGCTTCTTTTATTTCTTAGTACTGCTGGATTTTGGGTAAGGCTTTTTCTTCGGTAAAGATTCTTTGTTGGGCTTTATCAATTTGTGCTAATGTTTTCATGAGGTAACTTTTTGAAGTTAATTTATGACAAATATGAATGCTAACGCAGTCTTTTCCGATTGTGCAGATGACCAGGTTGAATGAAGGGCTGTCATTGTTTGATGCAATTCTTATTGTTCCCATGTTTCAGATAGCATGGACTTTCTTCTCAATCTGTACTGGATTTATATATTTTCAAGAATATCAGGTACTTCCTCTTTCACTTAATACACACAGGTAGCCTTTGCCTTTTATGGGCACTCTAAGAAGATTTAAACATATTATTGAAGAAAACTAATTAAATATCAACTACTTTGATGGAACGGAGTCACTTGAGTATATATTTCAGAAAATCAAATCCGTTACATCATTTAGAAACACCATGGGGCATGGGTTCAACATACAAAACCAGACCTAGCCTAGATAATGTAAGTCAAACTCAGATAAATGACTTGTCTTGCTTCTATGTACATTTCCCAAGTTACTAAGATGTGGTATATTATAGTGTAACTGCTTGTTAGGTTCATTCTCTGGTGCATCTATCTACTGGTTTTTCTGCAAGGTCTTGACCTACTGAAATTTTTCATTCTGGTTATAAAAGTTTCTCTCTCAAACAAGAAATTAATCTTCTGTTTTTACCAGTGGAGCTTTGAGCCATGGGTCATTGCTTACTGCTGGGGAACAATGTGAACTTCTAAGTTCTAATATTACTGCAGAGAATGCAAGCAAATCTAAACAAATTAAATAAAATAGAAACTAATAAGGAAGATATTGCAAGGTTGTTAAAAATCGAGATTTTACTTAAGGATTGGGAAGGGAGTTAAGACCACAAATCACAGGAACAATGGAGGAGAAGAAGATAGCATGCAGCAGTGCTTTCAGCTTTAAAATGGCTGAAAATGGGGGTAAATTTTGCAAATTTAGGATTCAGAACTACCTGGATATTTCATGTTGCAAAACAGGTTGCTGGTCAAAAACCTAACAATGGACTTCAGGTGTGATGAGGTTGCAACATCCCAGCAATCCTACGAACTTGCCCTGTGATCTCAGTCAATTTAGTAGTGTAACTCTCTTGTCCAAGATGAAGGAATTTATAGACCATTTAAAGAGCAAAGTCATTGTAGATTTAGAAATTCCTTGGAAGACCATTTGTCTCCATCCAATAGATTTAAAATGTTTAATATGAACAAAATACAAAATGTTCAAACAGAAAATAGAAATATTGCAGAGCATCACAAAATTGATAGAAACTAAACTACATAGAATGACAAAAGAAATGTATATTTCAAAATTCAAAATGTGCTAAGTGTCTAACTGAAGGAGATGCATGTTAGATAGAAGAGAATAGCTGGGAAGGAATGACTCTACTCTCAAGAAAAGGTCTCATCTTTCATATATAGAGATTGATTGGTCTTGACATCATTGAATTAACTAGGATCATAGTTTTGAAAATTTTGGGCAAGTGCAAAATATGGACTGTTGCTGAACCATGCCTGATGGATCCAAAATTGTTTCATTCTTTTATCATCAGATTCAGGGTGTTATTTGGTTTGAATGATTCCCTTGGTTTGCCGCACCCACCTTTCCCTTAAATTCAACTTTGATTGAAACATTTCTAGTTTTTTTTTTTCTTTTTTTCTTTTCAATGGAACCAGGTGCTTTTATTATTTTTTTTTCTTTTTTTTTAATTGAATAGGGGTAAAAATTGTAAATATAAATTTGACTATATTCTTGCAAAAATTTCTACCCAATGGTGAGATATGAAGCTAATAATTGCTGTTTTGCTTCATTAATTTATTTGATCTTTGGTCTATAGTAAGTAGACAGTCATCCAGCACCTTTTAGAATCTAGAAGTAAATGTTTGTCAGGCTTTGATGTTTCTATCTCTAGTATTTTTTTTTTGTTTTTTTTTGTATGGTGAATGTTTGAATCATTACATTGATGAAAGCTGAATATGTTTTGATAATGAGTTTAGGTGTGATGTAATACTTAACTTCCTGAAAGCAGGTATTTGATGCATTAAGGACAACAATGTTTATGCTTGGAATGATGTGTGTGTTTATTGGCATTTCTTTGCTGGCACCTGATGAATCAAAAGGTACTATAATTTGATAATTATTTTATGGTTTTATATAATTCAAGGTACGCATTGCAGATGATAATACGAAACTTTGCTTTGAGAAGTTTCAGGTCCTGAGGCTAAAGATAGTTCTTTGGATTCCATGGTGTCTTCTGCCATTTCTACAGAAGCTAACAGGTACAGTATGAACCCTTTGTATGACTTAGATAAAGTGAAGAACTTGGAGCCCCTATAGTTTACTATATGAAACATCACTGAAGGGAATTGCAATGATTGAAGTACTAGTTCATTGTGTTCATTGTTTCATCTCATTTTAACTTTTGCATTGACCTACTAAACCAGCCACAGTTATCTTAAAATTTGTTGACAGAATTAAATATGGCTGTATTTTCTTGTTTTCCTTTTCCTTTATTTCTTCATGCAGGCTACACATACTCATGTTAATGTTGGCGACTTTCACTGATGCCTATACTGTTTATCTTGTATAGGCTGGTAGTGTCTCCTGAAGAAGCACAAAACAAAGACACGAGATCATTAGTCAAAGCAATACTAATAAAGATTACAGATTTGTTGGTAAAAGCAAAGGTATTATTACTAGTTGCATTAACATTCGTAGCAAATGGTGCCACTTGTTATGATGATAAATTGACAATTCAAGCTTGCTGCTTTCTATCTCTTTGCAGACTACTTGTGCATTGTCTCTTGGTTTTGGGGAGGATACCATCAATGCATCATCAGTTCTTGTGATGCCAATGATGTCATCGAGAATGACTGGATTCAGAGGTAATGGGCTTGAGAGAGCAAGAATTTTGTCCATGAGAAATGGTTGGAGCAAGATCCCAATGGATGAAGATGCTGGGAAATTGCTTGAAACTAGTTCAGTTGTTCCTCCTAGCCCTTGACAGTGGTTGATAGTGTCATAGGAATGTCCCACGGTATCATTTTTTCCCCCTTGATTTCCCATTTTTTTAATGATTGGAGTAGCTGAGATATGAAACCGTCACAATTCAATTTATTTGCTTTGTTAGCATCATGTAATTGGGAAAAGGAGGATAAAAAAATTGTTGTATATTGTATATACATATTGTAAATTTTTGCTTGCAAAATTGAAATTTGAAAGGAAAAAATATCCTATCTTATTGTCTTATTTGCTTTGTTAGCATCACACTTTTGTTGAAGTGTTTGGAATATAAAATATTACATTATACCATAATTTTATTGGTTAAATAAAGAGGCATCAAAACCCAAAACCTTGATCACCAAAGCAATCACCTTATACAGGCCAGAAACACAGCGAACAGAGGTACAATTGTTTGGTTGGAGCTGAGTTGGTGCAATCTTCGCCATAGATAGAAAGCACATTCCAAATTAGAAAAAAAAAAAAAAAAGAAGGAAAGCGAACCTTCAGAGAATGTTTCAAACACAAGACAACCTGTCTCTGAATTTTAGAACACTTGATGACTTGTCGCCCAATTGAACAGATTATAGGTTTTAATTATTTGTAACATTTAATTTGGATAAGTTTTATTTGGATTTAGTATTTAATATTTATTATCTCTTTTTTATGCGTTTTATGATTTTCTTTTGTATTTTCAGGGGTTATTTTAAGGGTTTTGGATCAATCCATACTAGTTTTAATAGTGGAGCTAAAAAAATGATTTTTTTTATCGGTGCTCACGTTGAACCAAATATCTAAAAGATCCTAATGTATATGGGATTCCTAATTAAGTTTGGACTTCAAGTAAAAGAAAGGCATTGAAAATTTAGAATGATTCTAAGACCAAAAATAAATAAAAAATGGAAGGAATTACATTTAGAGGAAGGAAAGGGATCATAGGAACTTGGGAGAAGTTAGTTTTATGGAATCTTTTCTCACATGTTCAAAATATTATTTTCGGGAATATAATATTAGAATATTATTTCTGGGTTTTTTAAAAAAATATGTTTGATTATAATTTAATATTCCTGAAAATAATTTTTAAAATTTAAAATAATTTAAATAAAAAAAGAAAGTTATTTATGTATTATTTCACATTTTCATGAAAATATCATTTTTTCACCCCTTCTGATGAAAATATAAATATAAGAAAACATGATATAAAAGGACATTAATTATAACATTCTTAAGAATCAATAATAACTAGAAATACTTTTAAAAAACTTTAACAAACATGAGAAAACATGTTTTTGTTTTCATAATATTCTCAAGATTTTATCAAGATTATGTGAAACAAACGCTTCCCTTAAAGTGTAACTAAAGCTTCAAATCAGTTTGACTCAAATAAATTGAGTATAAGTTTAATTGACTAAATTACTTTTAGTATTTTATTTTTTTTATTATATTCAGTTTGATTTTTTTAATATTTTAAAATTTTAAATTTATTCCTTATATTTTTAAAATTAGTCATCTTTCACAATATTTATCATATGTGGCTAATTGACCATGTTAATGTGATAAATTAAAGAATTGTCTGATTCGATCTAATAAAAACACTTGAAGGAACCAAAGTAGAACTTTTTAAATTCAGGAAATCAAACTAAAGCTAACAAATGAAAAAAGAGATCAAAGTAACACTTTAGCCTACAAGTTTGTATTAGAGATTAGAATATATTATGTAAAAACTAATTCTAATTGAAAAACAACATGAAAAATATTTAAGGAACTACATGAGTTTTATCTTCAAACCCTCCTTGATGAGGTAGTAAATTGTAATTCAGTATGCCTAAGATATATTGTCAAAGAATAACCTCTATATATGCTTTTCTGAAACTCTTGTTAGGTGCCAAATTTATGGTTCTTGCCCCTACTTTGTTTAATGATGTGTTTGGCTTATTAATTGCTTTACCAATGTTTCGTATACTGCTTCACAGAAATCAATGGCATTCTTCTGTTTGTCCCATCCATTGTATTTGGCATAGGCAAAATGCACACTGTTCCCTAAACAAAATAAAAGACATAGCTCTCTCGATCAAAGCTCTCTAGCTTTGCTACAATAGGAATTAAAGCATTCGAATGCAAGGAATGGAATGTGTCTAAAATGTGAAGCTCCAAAAACAAAATGCCATTCTCAGAAAAGCATAGGCATTGCTTATCTAAAGTGAAGATGAAGTGGACATCTAGCACCCATAATTTAAATCTATCAAGAATCCACATGGATACATTAGGTGAATATATTAATCATTCAAAACACTGTCCAGTGCATGTGTTGACCTAAGGAAAGGACTCACTTCCATATTTCCATAGCTAAGGGTTAGGTAAGGTAGTTTGTTTTGTCTTATATAGTCCTCACATACTAGATTTTCATGTAAAAAGAGTACGTGTGAAACTTAAAGTAGAACTGTAGAAGCGCAGAAGTTAAGAATTCATCTTTCCACTTCTCTTGATAGAAGTGACCACTGTGTCTAGGTTTAATTTGACGTGTACCAACCAAGTAGATGAAAAACAACAAAAATTAGAAAGAAAACTAAGGGTGAGTTTGGTTGCACAGAAAGAGAATTAAAAAAAATATTTAAATTAAAGTTGACAGAAAAAAATGAGGGATGCATATTATTTTTTTTTTAAAAAATTCTTCTTTCCTCTCATATTTATCCACTACCAAACACACACTAAAGAAAGAGAGAGACCAAATTATGAGATCAAGTCGATAAAAACTTTTAAATATCATGTGATAATAGTATTTTTATGTATATGTGTCAAAAAGCGTTGTATGGGTACTTTTATTTTATTTTCATAATTTTGTGCTTTTACTTTTTAAACTTTTAAACCAATATAAATTAGAATGTCATACTAATTATATAAATTTTAACATTTTTATGTATATATTGACTTATGTTCATTTTTAGAATATGAATTCTCTTCTAATCTGAAATTTTAATTTTAAAGAGGAAATAGATTATATCATAAAAGTCATATTAACAAAAATTTATGATTGGTTTACTATTAAACTTGTGAGTGCATGATGATTAAACTTAATTTTAAATTAATTTATAAGTTGCAATTTGCCATATTCTCTTGTATCATTGCCGTATCATAGCATGTCCCTCTCTGTATATTAAAAAGAGTATCTCTGTTATTCTGTATCAACATTGGGGAAACATTGAAATTTGGATGTTTATTCAAATCACGAGTTGAATTGATAAACTATACAGTTTGGTCTAAAGCTTAAAAAGAGATCATAAGAGAGATCGATCAATGCAGAGCCCATTAATATCTTTGAAACTTTAAATTATCGATCAATGTGGTCTATTGCTTTGACAGCTGCAAGTCAAGATCAGTCTGTGACTTGTTTGACTGAGACGTCCAAATAAAACCAAACTGGCAGACAATATAACACATGCCCTGAAATTGTAATCTAGTTTTCACATTATTCGGCATATTTTTCTCATATATACATATCATCCTCTATAATAAACCGATTTTGAACTCTGAATATAACTAAATTTTTAAAAAGAAGAGGGATTGCATATTAATTTGAATATTGGGGTGAATAAATGAGGACGTACTTATGGGTGTCAAATTGTTTAAGAGTGCAAAAGTGTTATAGACACCCCAAAATAATAAAAGTGCTAATGGTAGTTGAGAACGTGGGTGCTGGTGGGTGAGTTCAGAAAACCTAAACTAATATATCTCTCAAAAAGGCAAAAATGCAAGAGCAATAATATGATTCCAAAGGGTCCACCACCACACTAACAAGGATGTAACACCAAAGCAGAATGGAGAAAGGTACAGGCCAACGTTCTACTTATCCTATTCTTTTAGGTATCCGTATATCTCCGGTCCATAATTAGAGACTAATCCTTCAAAATATCATGATTTGTTTAAGGAATTAATCTTTCGTAGTAGATACTCTTCCATAAACACGTATCGAGAATTCAACCTTGATTATATACTTAAGAGGCATGATTAGCTCTACACCTTATATTGATGATCTGTGTATTCTTTTATTACCACACGTAAGAATATATTATATCAAGAATCTAAGGTGAGTTGGATGATTAACGGAAAAAAAAAAGATTACAAATTTGATTCATGCTAATAAAACTAACATTTACCCGATAAAAATTTATATATACTATACCACATACCTGTTACTAGGAAAACATAAAGATTGAATTTTATATTATGAGAACCAATAGAATCACAATGGAAGTATATCCATTGCTCAAAATCTTTACAGCATGTACCAAATATAGTTCAAGGACCACAAACAGGACAGCCAAATTTCCCTGGGAAAAAACAATGAAGTTGAAACTTGAAAGATCAACAAAAGCAAATTAAATATCAATCCCAGGAATGACTAGCTAAACTTGTTGATCATCATCAAGTTGAGGAGCACAAGCACAAAAGTCATTCTTTTCTTTACAATCACATTTCTTGATACTCGAGCAACTGCATGCGGCTTTGCATTCTCAGCTGATCATAGAACCTTCTGATGAAATCCTCAGCCTGATCATCAACTTGGCCATTTCCATTTCCACCCTCTTGTTCTTCATTTTCTTCATCCTCAGATGAGTAGTTGGAGATCCTCACGGAGAAGGGTGATGATGATGAGAGGAGGGGGCTCTTCCTCTCCCCAGGGGCAAAATCAGATGCATTGATATTATCAAACCTAAGGTTGAAAGTGTATTCAGGTGTCATGTTATTAGGCACCAAAACCACAGGCCTATTAGGCTCTTCAACAACCTCTGGGGTGTTCATGCAAGGGAAGTTGAAATGATGTTTCCTCTTTGGCACATGGAAAAAAACAGGATTTGGACTGTTGCTGCATGAGAATTCATATTCCTGCATGCCATAGCCACGTGCCAAACTCTTTGAATAATGATGATGGTGATGAGATGACATGAAATTGCTCATAGATTTTCTGAGCAATTTCCCTTTCTTCATCATCAAATTCATGTCCATAATCAGCTTCCTCTTTGACACCAAACCCTTCCTGATCATGAAGAAGGTGATCCTCAACACATTCCATAGCTTCTTGATTATAACTGGAGAATGTGCCTCCATTTTTCTTAAAACTTAACAAAACGAAAAATAAATATGAGCAGTAATAAAGGTTTTAAATTTAAGTAACTTGGGATAAAAGAGTACTCTAATATTGGAGAAGGAACTAGAAAGATTGAAAATAGAAGTGAAGGGTTTTTGTGAACCAAAGTGTGCGAGAGTGAGTTTTCTTTGGTTCTGCGAGGTTTCTTAAGCCTCGCAGAAACAAGAAAACCTGATGAGAAAAAATGGAAGGAAAGGGATGAGGGTTATATAGGAATTGGAGAGAGCATGATGAAGTGCTGGAGAAGCCATGTGAATAAAAGTGCGTTTTCAAAAACGGGACCCAACAACCGCTCCTTCCACACAACATTTTTAAGAAAAGAAAACACAGAAAGCAACTATCCGTTTCAAAATGTAATTTAAATAAAGAATAAATGAGATAATGTTGAAACAACAATTGATAGAATTATTTTATTGTGGTAAAATTCTTTTTTTTCTTACAATAAAAGTAGAACAACTTTTGCTGTCCTTTTTTAATTTTAAGAGAATATGCTTTAGAATTTAATTAAAATATATATTTTATCTGAATACAAACTAATAAATTTATTAATTTTTATAATAATCATCTTAAATATGATAAAGATAATTTTGTATCACTTGACTGTATAAATTTTCTTACATTGATTAATGCATTTTTATACATGTATGTAAAAAAGATAAATAAAATTAAAATAATTATATATAATATCAAAATGAAACTGTTTGAACGCGTTAAGTAATAATTTGGATGTATTGAATTCAAATGCAAGCTTAAAACCACCGTGTGGGGTGTGGTTAATAGAAAATAAAAGGGGCAATTCTATTAGTTTGTAGGCTGTACCATGCCTGGTTTTGGTCGGTGTGAGGGGGAAAGGGACTCAACGGCTCTAATATGATCTGGCTCAAAGGCTAGACAGATCAATGGATTGGAAATTTATTTATTTATTAGCCAAAATGAAGGAAGCTTGATTCACGTAATAGCCATGAAACCCCACGGGAGCCTTCTATTAGGGACACTTATCCCTTTCTTGAGTTTATTATTATATTATATACATGGTCCCATACAAATGCAATCATACCTTTTGATTAAAAATGGAAGATTCTCAAGTGGTTCTTGCGGCAATAAAGGAACTTGACACCCAATTCAAGGATAGGATAGCTTGCTTGTCCTCAATAATATGCTTCTCCTCATTATAAGAAAAACGGGTATAAATTAGATAAGTTAAGTTTGCAAGAGAGAATTTAAGTTTTATTTTCTAGTTTACCTCGAATAATTAATTAAGGCTATATCCAGTTTTTACACTAAGGAAAGATTTTTCCTTTCATTATTCAATCATCATACAAGATTTTTTTTTTGTTAGTATGTATGTTTAAGCTTTGAGTATTCTTTAATGCGATTAGACCACAGCTACAATCTTTTTGAAATATTAGGATTAAAATCGCATAAAAAATAAAGAGACTAAAATTATAGATTAAATATTAAAAGGGAATTGGAATTTTAATTTAGCCTATATTTTGTTATTGAATGCCACGTTATGTGTCGGCAAAAAAACGAATAAAATACAAAAAAAATAAAATTACCAATATGGGGCAACGGGGAAACTATTTACAAATATGGGGCAACTGGTCACGCCCAGAACTGGGCATGAC
>PYAF01001297.1:2639173-2661889 GCA_007407185.1 Glycine tomentella | reverse complement strand
TACATTAAAATAAAATTTGTAAAGAATTATTTAATATATTATTTTAATATAATTACCTTTCATGTATTTTATTTTCATTCGTAACCTCGCTAAAAAAATGTTGATAATTTATATATTATTTATTTTAATAATAAATTTACATAATAAACTGAAACATTGATTACAATAAATTATTTAAATATAATATAAATTAGAAGAATTTTTTTTTATCATAATGTTGTATATTTCAAATTATATATATTAATTTGGGAGTGTTTATTAGTCAAATTGAATCTATTTTGATTAAACTCATGATTCAATCCAATTAAAATTTTACAAGTTGATTTGAATCGAGTTTATGTAAATTTATGTCAACCGTAAAAAAAATAAAGTTAATGTAAATCTCAAAATAATTAAAAAAAAGTGAAATAAAAATAACCAATGATACATAATACACTTATCTAGTTCCACATTTTATTACATCCCAAAGCATAATCATCTGTATACCCTTACAGAATTAAAATTTTCATTCTTTCAAAAAAGTATTAAATTATAACCAATTTACAAATTGAGAAACCAAGATAATCATGTACCCTTACAAAATTTATCCAAACATGCATAATATAGTATTGCACGAAAGCATCGGGCGCTTGAAACTGATGAGGATGGGACAAAAAGAAAGGAAAAAGAAAAGTGAGGTCACTGAGAAATCTTAGAAGTTAAGCTTTGAAAAAGAAAATATCACAAACAGAGTAATGATTGAGTATACAATACAACCTTTCCTCGCTCTATGCCTCGAAACCCGTTGGCGTTGCTTTGCTGCAGTGAAATCTGTTCAAAGATGATGGCATTAAGCAAATTCACAAGAATTTCAACTGGGCAAGTAAATGAGATCCACATGAATATATTTTACAATATAATTATTATTCATTTATGGGTGTTGATATAATTGTTTATCATTTTAATAATATTATAAAAAATATTTTTCATCCTCACAAATATAAAAATATTCAAAATTTATTCATGAAATTTAGTATATTTTTTATCTTCATAAAATTAAAATATATCCATTTTTTAAGTTCGGACATAAAATCAAATAAATTTAAACCTGAGATAATAATTTTTTACATCAACTATGTATATAACCAATCCAAAAAGTCATATAAGTAGATTTTGATGTCCAAATCTTATTACAAATCAAAAAATAATAAATTTTAATTTTATACAGAATTTTGAATATTTTAATGCTTTGAGAAAATATATATATATATATATTTTAGTCAATATTATATATGGTTAAGTAATTTTAATAGAATTAATATTTGATAAATTCTACTTCAAAAAGAGAAATCATAAAGATGATCTACATCATGAGGATGGTCAACTAAATTTTATTTTGTGTCGATGTCATTACAGTTATGACCACTTTTGTCTTTTTCTAAAAAGAAAATAAGCTTATCAGTTCTTATGTAGTAATTATTTTGGATACTTCTCTGAGTCCATATTTAGTTTCAGGTTAAATTCTTGAAAATCATGTTAAAATATTAGTTAATGTAAATTGTTTAAGTAAATTTCTACATGTGCAGTTTTATATTAAAAAATTAATTTTTGGACCATAATTAATTTTAAAAAACAAGCCTTAATATAATGATAAAATTATACATTAACGACTTGTTGATTATGAGTTTGAATAAAAAAACATGTTCTTTATATATATAATGATAAGATTGCATATAATATTTCTTACCTTTACTTTCATATAGAATAGTTCTGGATAATGGGTAAGTATTTTATTTGGATCATAATTAATTTTAAGTTAAAACAATGTTAGATAATTTTTGTATTAAATTATAAATTTTATCATAATGACATGTGATTAAATGAATAGGTAAAATTATTTTATATTATTAGTGTATAATTTTTTTCTCATTTAAAAATATTAGTTATAGCATTATATAAATTTTATTTTCAGTGATTCAAAAATGAAAGGGGCTATTAGAGTGGCTTAAACAAAAAGTTATGAAAGGTTATATCAACCTTCATACCTGTAGAAATTGACATATGTCATGACTAATGAAATATATACTATTTTGAATAATGTTTGTTATATTTATTATCTTTGTTAAATTTTCTTTAGCGTCTTTTAAGAAAATAAAATCCAATTCTTAAATTAAATTAAAATCTAATCATATTTGATTAAAATTAAACCGATTAAATACCATAATATGCTTCATTCAATTAAAGGAAGAAACACACTGAGCTAAAGGTTAAAGTTGATCTTGAAAATAGTATTTGGCTGTCGCGACTAGTGCGTTTGGTTTGCCCGTTGCTTCCCTTTTTTCTTGTTGGAAACCTTCTAATTTCTAAAGATTCCCACAAACTTCAAATAAATGGTCAAATAAATAATTTCAAGCGCCAAACTAAAATGGCTAAGGTCAAAAGACCATAGCTTCTTTTTTCAAACTTTGTGTATGATTCTTTTTGTTCCTTTAGATACTTAATATGAGTTTTAAATAAGGTTTGTTGCACTTTAACATGCAAATACTTTAGCCTTACATAGAGTCGTGTATAGAAATTTTAACATGCAAAATATATTTTAAGCTTTAACATATCTAACAAGTTAAAAAAAAAAGCTTAACATAACATATTTAATATAATGAATTGACTTTTTATATTTTTAGTTTTGAATTGTGTAATTATTTGTCAAAATTTTATAATTACATAAATTAGATATTCATTAATAGATAATATGAATAGATTGTTCAATTGAAAATAACATGTTATTATTCATTGAAAAATTTTAATTTCGCGAAAGTTAATTAGTAACCCTCTTCTTTATTATGTTACTTCTACGGAAGAAATTGGAGGTATGCTTCAAATCTTGAAAGACTTCAATAACTCTACAACTCCCTTGTGATCGCGTATTCTAGACGATGACAATCTATATTATATAGTAAAGTAGTAACAAGAGCTAAAAAGTTAGAAAGAAAAAACTAAAAGAAAGATGAAGAGGGTAGATGCAGAGAAAAGGGGGATAGTTAGAGTTCATATAATTGAGAAAGGCATGAGATAAAGAGTTAAAAATCATAATTAATATATTTATTAATGGATACAACTATTAAAAATTGTAGCAATGGTTTAGTTGTAAACATATAAGTACTTTTATAATATAAATATTCCACCAACCATTAACGTATATAAATACATTGTTTAAACATACAGTTTTAGATTAGAAGCTCAATTCTCATATTCGTAGATATGAAAAACATCAGTTAAAAAATATCATTTGTTAATGAAATCCTCATACCTTGAAAGATTAGGAGGGTGTTGACCAAAAAAAAAAAAATTACGAGGCATTTACTTACATTTTTTTTCTTACTTTATAATTACAAAACTGTCATATTATATTCAATTTGTTTTCTATTTTCATATTTTGGTATTTATTAATTCAAAATCCTTCATATTAATTAATTATTTATTAAAATTACTAAACAATTTATATTATAAAGATATTTATTTATTTTGTCCTCAATATTGTTTAAATTAAAAAAATCTGTAAAAAAGATATTTGAGAGAATAAACCCACTTTAAATTTAAAAGCACCAAAAGAGTATTCCCACTCTCCAACGAACCCCACTAATTATGCCCGGCTCTTTAACCCACCAAAGTTGTTTGTTTTGGTACAACATCCACAAAATTTTTGTATCTTCACAGACACTAAACTAACCATTACTAACAAAAGATCTATAAAAGAAGGCCACGTGTCCCATAACGTTAAATATTCTATTATTCTTTCAACACCTTTCCCTTTGACGAGAAATTTCTCCTTTCACCCTTTTTCTTAACCATCACTCTTTCCTTTACCTTGTTTCACTCTCTCAGACAAATCCAGTTGTCACTTGCTAGATCCACCCCTTGTCATTTATAAACACATTACCTTGTACTCTCTCGTGTCCAAAACACTTCTTTTGCCACAAACTGATAGGTTCAATTGTATAATAGCATTTATCCTCTTCACATTCTCTCACACATTTGATAGAGCTTCTTTTCTTTTTGAAACTTGGTACAAGTTTTGTCACCCCGTTTGAATCCAGCTGCAAAATTGAAAAAATCCCATGTGTTTTTTGCTTTGTTTGTAGACACAATTAGATTTTTTAGTTACTTCACTAGCTTAGGACAACTTGAATATTAGAGCATCTGGAATTTCCATCTTCACACTCTCGCACACAACACACAAACATTGCTACACAGAGTTTCTTTCTTTCTTTTTTTCTTTTTGTAACTTGCTACAAGTTTTCTCACCCCTTTTGAATCAAGCTTCAAAATTGAAAAATCCCTTCTCTTTTTTTTCTATTTTGCTTTGTGTATAGACACAATCAGACTTTAGTTACTTCTCACTAGCTAGTTACAAGATGAAGAATAATAGAGCATCTGGGATTTTGAAGTTGATAGCTGCACTGAGGTCAATGGCAAAGTCAAAATCTTTGGCTCTAAAGTCCAAAACGAACGCCATCAAGGCTCGGTTGGTTATATTCTCACTTGTGATGAACAAGAGGTATGTGATGAGCACCATTTCTGACAAATTCCAATCTCTTCTGGGGCATCACCATTCACATCTCAAAGAAGTGGAAGATGGTAATGATAGTGTGGAGGACAAGTGCACTGTGGTGGTCGATGACAATGCACACTTGCATGAGGCTTTTGTTCCGACCTCAAGTCTCCAAGCATCGATAGAGTCATCTATAGTCTCGACTTCTGAGAGATGTGAGACTTTTTGGGATACCAGAAAAGCAGAGTCCAATGTTAATCCTAGCGAGACCCAAATGGTGGTGGAGGACAACGATGGTGATGATGATGATGATGGATGTGAATGTTTCTACACGTATGATGATGATGGCAATAAGTACCCGGATCTTACACACACAATGTTTGAGTCAGACGATTTGGAAATTGGAGGGTCTGTGATTGATTTGGTGAAGAGTTCAAAGGAAGAGGCAGGGCAAGAGTTCAAGATGGAGGATGAGATTGATCACATGGCTGATCTTTTCATCAGGAAATTCCGCAGGCAAATCATGCTGCAGAAGCAAGATTCTTTGAAGAGGAACGAGATGCAAATCCAATAAGGTGCCTGAAAGTTGAAACCTATTATATTTACCAATTTTTATGTACTTGTTGGGGTTTGTTTATTTCATAAAGGTTCAAACTTCATCTCTCCCTTTATCAATGTTTTAAAGAATATGGGAGAAACGTAGGCATGGCTGCTTGTTGCTGAGGATTCTGGTGCTTTGTTTGTATAAGAACAAGTCATGAATGAGAAGTGGCTCTGTTCAAAAATAATAAAATAGAAGATGTTGGGGGCACCTTCAACAGAGGTGTTTATTTTGCTTCTACTTATTAAGTATATAGTTGCTTAATGAGTTTTTTACATTGAAGCTTATGCTTATTAACCATCTCTTACGGAACAGTTTTTGTCTCTATTTTTGCTTAATTATATTACAATAATATTAGAAAAAGTACTTAATAAAAATAGTGTGATAAAATATAAAGAATATGGTTTTTAACAATAACAATACATGTTGGAGGCATGTTCTTATAGTTGTTGTAGTAGTACTGTACATGTATTCATTGTTTTATTGGTGCTTCAACCTGAATCTAGAGCCATTGTAGCTTAGTATGTGTTTGTTTTAGGCGTTTGTACCTGTGTTGAACAGGATTTTACACATTTTCAAACACTAAACGTGATTGCACAAAATTGAAGCTTTTGCATTGAACAAAATTTCAATACCTATTCAAAGTTCAAACACACCCTTAAACAATGGAAAAAACCCTTAGACATACCACTAAAGCCACGATTGCTGGTCATTTAAGCTCCATATTCAACAAATCTGATACATGGATTTTCAGCCCCACGTTTTGAATTGAATGAGTGTCGATTCCTAATCTAAATTTAACAATTATTCAAGAAACGCTTCACTACTTTTTTTTTTTTTTTGTTTCTTTCAAGTAAAAAAACGCACTATACTGCAGCGACACAACCACGCGGGTAACGGAAATAAAATGTCACTATTAATTATAATTTGAAAAGAAATCCCACGGGAACCAAATCATTAGTCAACGAATAATGATTTGCATAAACACTTTTTACTGTACAGGTATACGTAATTTTTTCTATGATGATTGGTGCACCTTCTTTATCTGTCTTTGGACACGTCGGGTTTAATTTAAACGCTTCTTTTGAAAAAAGAGTAAAAGGTGGAAAAACTACTTAATAAAAGTAAAATAAAAAAAATTGCCACATGACTCTGATCGACTAGATCGATTGGTGACCACGTTTTTATGAGAGAAGACTGTGATTATGTGTGTATAATGGAGAGGGGGAGCTGAGTTTTATTCGAGGACATTTGGAAATAACTAAGATTAAGGTTTTAAATGGAGATTTGATAATTGCTGCATTTTTGTGTTGAAATCAGTAACGAAAGAAATAGAATACAATCTCTATGTCAACTGTCAAGTCGATGTTATTTTAGTACCCATTTTATGAAGTAATTTTTTTCTCGGTTACATAATTTTATGAAATAATGGATAAAGAGCAGTAAAATTATAAATTATTTATTAAAAATGGATTTTTCTAGAATTATGTATCAATTTGAGTCCTTTTTATATCACTCAACTCAAACATTGTCATGTGAACTGGACTGGCGATGTTGTATAACAAATGACTTATTTTTTTTTTTAAAAAAAAGAAAGAAAAATTACTTTGGTCTCTATATTTATATAACCATTTAGTTCATACACTTAAAAATAATTCATTTTAATTCATGTACAAATACTTTTAAATTGTATTTGATTTTTGTCGTTACACAAATTTTATCTTTTAATTTTGCTCATTTTGTAACGCCATGATCCAAAAAAACCTAAAAGTGCTTTCAGAGTAGCTAAATGATTAAAATGAATGTTTTTTTATACAGAGATTAAAAGATAAGATTTGTATAATTATAAAAATAAAATAAATAATTTTTCCATAAAAAGGGCTCGCACCCACATAGCATACATGATACAACGTGGACCTGAACTGATTTTTCAAAATATTGTCCCCGTAAAAATTGACAAATGATTTGGCATTTTATAAAAAATGCAATAAATGTATTAATATTTAAATATGTTTTATAACCAAAATAAATTATTAAGAATTATAAAATAATGACATGTGTCATCAAAACCATTTTTAGATTCTCAAATTTAGTATTACTAGTTATTGTACTAATAATTCAAGTGAATAATGGTTATGCACTCACAGACATTAAACTATAAGTTATTGTATATGATAAATTTATTAATTTTTAAAATGATTATTTTAAAGTAATTAAAAATCATGATTTATGATTAGATGACAGTGTAAAATTGTTATTGCGTGTGAGTTTACATACATGACATTAAACTTATGATTCAATTGTTAGTGTAATTTTAGGTAAATTCTTGGGTGAGTGTAAATTCTTCCTACTTGATTTAGTTAGTTAATGAGATATTTAAAATCATGTTCTTTAATAACTTTTTTTTTATGCTCCTAATTTTCCTCTCGAAGAATGTTATTAGAACATCTTTAACAATAGATCTTGAGTTCAAGATCTGGTCTTCAACATATCTTCCATTAAAGGGAAGTCAAGATCTTCAATATGGAGAATGATATCTTCTACAAGATCCCTGAAGATATGTACATTTATCGAAAAAAATTTTCTCTTTTTCCCTAACAGCTTTAGGTGGGAACCAACGGGAAGGGAAAGAAGAAACAGAACATGGAGAGATGTAGGTCGTGGCGGCACTAAGGTAAGGGCGATGGCCCTTCCCGACGTTTAAATGATGTGTTATGGCACTGAGCTGTGTGGAGAAAAGAAAAAGGGGGGGGGGGGCTCGTGGTGGTTGCAGGCAAAGGAAAAGGAGAGGCATAGTGGTTGGGGTGGAGAAGGGAAAAGAGTGTGGTGGTTGGGTCGGAGGAAACTTGAAAGGAGAGAAATAGAAGAGGAAACGTAAAGGGGGAGGAGGAGAAGAGGAAAGACAAATGTGAACAGGGAGGAGGAAACGTGAGAGTGTGTGGTTGAGAGTGAAGGGGAAGGGAAGGGGAGAGAAAAAGGGAGGGGCAAATGGGAAGGGAAAGGGGAGGCGTAGAGAAAAAAGAGGAAGGACCTACGCGCGGATTAGAGAAAAAATGATGGTAAGGGTGAGGGTGAAGAGAAGAAAAATTAAAAAAATTAAAACTGAATGTTGCGTAAAAAAATGGATGTTGCATAAACCGAACGTTGCCTTAAAAAAAATACTGTTACCTTTCAATCAGTAGGCAACCAGTATTGGTCATTTTTTTAGTCTATTTACAATAGATTGTATTTTTAAAAAAATGCAACCTATAAATTGAGCACATGCCATTCATATTTTGCACACCAATTCTCCTTATCTATTTTTCAATCTCTTATTTACAATTTCATTCTCTTGCTTTAGTTTTATTCTTAATGGATCCAAATCAGTATAATTTGCAAGCTTATTACATTTTTTTGCAAAATTATCAACTTTCTCATTCGAACGAAAATTCTACAATTATGATGAACAAATCATGAGCTACTTACGTGCAATGCAACAACAAGGAGGCAACAATAGCCAACATAGAAGGCTTAGAAGAGTGATTAATCGCAATCGTGAAAGTGGACATTTACGATTGATGAATGACTATTTCTCAAAAAATTCGATATACACAGAGACTCAATTCTGACGTAGGTTCCAAATGCGGCAACAATTGTTCATTTGAATTGTCAACGCTATTAATAATCATGATGAATATTTTCAAATAAGACCTAATGTTGTTGATAGAGTGAGTCTCTCATCATTGTAAAAGTGCATTGTAGCTATTTGTATACTAACATACGGATCACCTGTCAATTATGTGGATGAGTACATTAGAATTGACGAATGCACTACAACTCAATGCTGACAAAAAATTATAACGGGTGTTAATGAGATATTTGGACAAGAGTACTTAGAAGACCTAACATCAATGACATCGATCGCCTATTACAAATTACAGATGCGCAAGGGTTTTCAGGTATATTAGGTTCTATTGATTGCATGCATTGGGAGTGGAAAAATTGTCCAGTTACATGGTAGGACCAATATCGCAGAGATGATCATTGCAAACACACAATAATATTTGAAGTCGTTGTTTCACAAGACTTTTGGAATTGACATGCATATTTTGGAGTTACATGTTCAAACAAAACACAATGACATTAATGTTGTTAAACCAATCACCTATGTTTGATGATATTTTGTAAGGTCGAGCTCCTCCAATACAATTTACAATTAATGAAACTCTATATAATATGAAGTACTATCTTGCAGATAATATTTATATTGATTGGATCACATTTATGAAGATGCCACAAGGTCCTAAAATAAAATTATTTGCAAATTGTAAAGAAACAACTAGAAAAGATGTGAAACAAGCATTTGGTGTGCTCAAATCTCGATTCGCAATTATATGTGGTTCATCGCGTGATTGTAACATGGATGCAATGAAGGATATAGTATTAACATGCATTATATTGCATAACATAATTGTGGAAGACAAACAAGATACATTTAGTGGTAATGTTAATATTAATTATGATCATATAGACAATGATATTTCAAATGTTAAAGTATTTCGTAGTATTCCTCCTTACTTTGCTAAATTCATGCATACAAGATAAATTCATCTTCAAACAGATTTGATGAAACATATTTAAAAACGTTACAATTACAACAATAATAAAATTTAATTTTTCTTTAATATTAAAGTGTTGTATTTTTTTATTATCAAATTTATGTATTTCTTATTTGTTTAATATTTAGTCATAAAAATTAAATTTATGCTATTTTTTATTTCTTAATATTTATAAATTTTTTCTTACATGTTTTATTAATTTAATTATATTTAATTTAATATATAATATTTAAAAGTGAAATAGATATGAAATCTATTAAAAATTATTTAAGATTTTAAAATAAAATTTATAATTAAAAAACATTGAAAAATCTTTAAATATATATAACAGTGAGATCTACCCATAAATAATATAGGATTTCAATTTTAGCTACTAAAGATACCGTTATTGTTCCTGAATCATTATGGAATCCAACTTCAAGTTCATTGCGAACAGCTGCAAAGGGGTATTCTTTATTTTTCATAACCCTAGATTAACCGAACCAACCCTCTTATTCTTCTTCTTATGCATCCTTTTTCCACCATGAATGATTCTGACGCCAATCACAATGACCCATCTCTCGCTACCGATACCGATGCACCCAATGGTAATGCCTTCTTAGCCTTAATTTTGATTTACATGCTTCAATTTATGCACTTTTCTTTTTTTCTCATCCATTAACGTTATTAGAGAATTTGGTTTTTCACAAAACAAAAATGGTGAGTTTAATCCGCTTAGTGGGATAAATGATTTTGTTATTGAGGCACTGCTTGTTCAGTATATTGAGAATAAACCACTAATTTGATCCCTCAAGTATCATTTTCTCTGGTAAGTTGTCTCTGAAGGACTAAAATTATATAAGTAATCTCTTAAGAATTGAATACCCATCGGTTTAGTTCCTAAGTTGATATATTTTACTAGTGTGCAGGCACTAATTTAAAGGGTTTCTCAATATTTGGAGGGATTACTTAGCATGATTTCTATTATTTAGGGGATTACTTATGTAATTTTCTTACTTTATGAACCATTTGGAAGAGAGAGTAATACTTCATGGATGGAATTCAGGGTTTATTGAATAATCTTTGTGATGTTTTCATTTTAAAGACTTTTTTTTATTTATTACTTTTGATGCCTTGCTCTATAATGTTACGTCTTCAAGAGGAGTGTTTTTGGAATTCGGAAAATACCAAACCAATTGAGTTCATTTTTTCTGTCTGTGATTTTAGATGCTGAAGATGAGGTCAAGTTGAGATCTAGGGACCAAAGACTGGCTCTGCCAGGTGAGCCCAAGTGTATTATATGCGGCCGCTACGGTGAATACATATGTGATGAAACTGATGATGATGTTTGCAGTTTGGAGTGCAAACAAACACTGCTTTGCAGGATTGCCAAATCGTCGTCTCCACTGCCTAAAAGGATTCCTGCAGCTGATGAGTGCTTTTATGTTAAAGATGCTGATTACGAATCGGGGACTGCATCTATGGCTAGTGATCTTAGAAAGAAACTTGACATTCATGTGAAGGGTGATGTAGTGGCGCCGGTTTTGTCATTCTCTGCCTGTAACCTCCCTGACAAGCTTCTTCACAATATAGAAGCAGCAGGATATGAAATGCCTACACCTGTCCAGATGCAAGCAATCCCAGCTGCTTTGACGGGAAAAAGCATGCTCATTTTGGCCGATACAGGATCTGGGAAGTCTGCTTCGTTTCTTATTCCGATAGTTTCTCGTTGTGCGATTCATCGTCGACAATATGTTTCAGAGAAGAAGAAGCCTTTAGCTATGGTGTTAACTCCTACCAGAGAGCTCTGCATGCAGGTTGAAGAGCATGCTAAGTTGCTTGGAAAGGGGTTGCCTTTCAAAACCGCTCTTGTGGTTGGTGGTGATGCCATGGCTGGACAACTCCATCGCATTCAACAAGGGGTGGAATTGATTGTAGGAACCCCAGGAAGGCTTGTTGATCTTTTAACGAAGCATGAGATTGACTTAGACGATGTGATGACTTTCGTTGTGGATGAGGTGGACTGTATGCTGCAAAGGGGCTTTAGAGATCAGGTCATGCAGATATACAGGGCTCTGTCACAACCTCAGGTCTTGATGTATTCTGCTACAATGTCTAATGATTTAGAGAAGATGATTAACACTCTGGCGAAAGGTACGGTGGTTATCTCTGTTGGAGAACCTAATACACCGAATAAGGCTGTGAAGCAGCTAGCTATTTGGGTAGAGTCAAAGGAAAAGAAGCAGAAGCTGTTTGAAATTTTGGAAAGTAAGAAGCATTTTAAGCCACCTATTGTAGTATATGTTGGCTCCAGACTTGGGGCAGATCTCCTGGCTAATGCAATTACAGTTTCCACAGGAATTAAAGCAGTTTCCATTCATGGGGAGAAGTCTATGAAGGAAAGGAGAGAAACAATGCAGTCCCTTTTGGTGGGTGAGGTCCCCGTGGTTGTGGCTACTGGAGTTTTGGGTAGGGGGGTTGATCTGCTTGGTGTAAGACAGGTGATTGTATTTGACATGCCTAATAACATTAAGGAGTATGTACATCAGATTGGAAGGGCATCTAGAATGGGAGAGGAAGGTCAAGGCATAGTTTTTGTGAATGAGGAGAATAAGAATATCTTTGCAGAATTAATTGAAGTTCTGAAATCCGGTGGAGCAGCTGTGCCTCGGGAGCTTGCCAATTCACGGTATGCCGCAGGAGTTTCCTCTGGTGGCAAGGGTTCAAAGAAGAGAAAGCATACAGGATGAAGTTTCTTATTACTTGCTTAAATCCAGCCATTCTTGATGAAGTCAACTTTGAAAATTGCACTAGAGTATATCACACATTCAAATCTGGAGGTTTTGTGACATCACTCACTATCAATAACATTAAAGTTAAGTTTGGAGAAAATGATGATATATTCTTGGGATCATATTGTTTCTCTGTTGTCCAAAGCTTGAGAAGAAAAACGGCAAAAAGAGTGGGAGTGGCCTCTTGTCTGTCCTTGTTAAAGTTCGACAATGTAATGTTTTCTGGCAGTGGTCCCTGTACACTATTTTTTGTCTAACAGGTAGGCTTACAGTTGCAGTTATATTTCCTAGGAGGCAGCACTTTAGAGGGGTGAATTTTGAGAGAAAGAGAGAACTCGGAGAATGAAACAGCTTCTTATTTAAGAGAATGTAGTAGTGCATTGGTTTTGCATGCCATCTATATTATTATAGTCTCGTATGAGACTTGGAGGAGATCATTTCGTAAGATACCATTAATTAAGTACAACTTCCTAGATGCTAATACCTCATGCTCATTAAATGTATATAAACATAAGATAGATCATAGAGAACACAATACTACTTCCTTCGATCCTTATTACTCTCTTCAAAATAAGTGTCGCAATTGAGAAAAAAATTTGTCTCAAAATAAGTATTAACATTTGTTTTTTTAATGTAATATTAATTATTTTTTTCATTAATATTCTTAATAAATGTTATTTTAGTTTTTGAATCTAATACTAATACTATTTTTTTCATCTATTTAATAAGATTAATTTTGTAAAATTATTACTCTTTTTCATGTATTTATTAGTTTTTCTTGCTATATGTAAAATAAATTAAGACGATACTTATTTTGAGACAAGATCTAATTAATTAATTCACACATATTAAGAAATTTGATTAAATTAATCAATTATAATATGCTTTATTCTTTCAAACACGTCATACAATCTCGGTAGTGTCAAAGTGAAGATTAGTTTTGAAATTGACAATATACCAAAGGTACTAAAGTAGGAAAAAGATATCAATGGTGATGAAATTATGTTGAAGTGAGAGTTTGCAAATGTGTACTCCCCCATTTTGAGAAAATTATAAGTAAATATATAAAGTTTTTGTATTTTGCCCCTTATTTTTATATTTTTGAACCCATTATCTCTAATTTCTCGTGTGTAAATTTTTATTGTTTATTGACTAACTATTTTTTAAAGTTAATTTATTGACTAACTTATTTCTTATGTTTCGTTCCATTTTTAGCTCTATGTATACTATACACTTTATTTAGCTAGACATTTTATTCCATTCCATGATAAAAATATTTATTATTATTTTATTTTATTTTTTGAAAATAAATTGTTTCCACTAAGTTAGTATCCTAGATCCGCCACCAAAAATCATTGTTAAGGTATCCATACTGTAATTTACATTCCAGCTTTTATATAATATAACAACTAATGGATTTCATATATTCAAACTTATTTATGATATTATTTTTTATATTTTCTTTTAGCTTTATCTGACTTTATTAGTTTTATTTTGACAGTCTGAGTTTTGGGTCTATGGACACTATTGTAGTCCATTAATAACGGTCAACATCAATCAATTTATGCTTACATTTGTTAAGGTTACATGATCCCAAATTAAATAATACCCAATGACTATATTTTGACCTAGAGTTCTTAATGAAAGTTTTTGATAGAATTATGGCGTTAGTACTAATACACAATTAGAACTTAAGTGTGACTTATAAGTCGTTTCAATTTGATGTTTGCTCCATGGATTTTGTGAGTAACGGCTATACGCAAACACATTAAACCTCAATGATCCATTTATAAGGCAATTGGATTTTGTTTTTGTATGACTAATTCTCCAGGACATCTCCAACAAATTTTCATATTCATCTCGTACCTTTTCTATCAAATTTGTCTTCTTCAAAATTAGTATTCTAATCTTAAAAGATCAATTGAAGTTTAAACTTTTGTTTTACAACTAACCAAGATTAGATGTGCAAAATGAGAATACAAAAAGATCATATTCACAATAAATGATTTAAAGACAAGATTGAAATTGTGTACATAAACAAATGTTGAGTATTGCATTAGATCTATCAATAATTACGTATAGTTTTTTTTTATTGACAAATATTAATATTAATAGTTAATTTATTTATTTTTGTTGGCGAGAGAATTCAAATTCACCATTTATGCCTCTTTTCCTTCATTTTTTATTATCAAACCAACCTTATATCTTCACGTAGAGAAATGATCTAATCGTATATTCAAATAGATGTTTAATTGGCTAAGTATCTTGCCTTTGGTACTACCACATAAAATTTTACTAATAAATTAGAGAATCAAAATTGTAAAAGTAAAAGAGTGAAGATATTTAAACATGAGTAACTCATTATGACTTTTTTTGTCTTGAACTTTAATCTATTGAAATTCTAAGCCTCTAACATTCACAAAGATTCATCATTTGGCTACATATTGTGTGTTTGTGAAAGAGTTGAAGCGAACATAATGCAGAAGCAACACCCAAATTGCTTTGACTTTTTTGCATCAGAATGTCATTTTTTTTCCGTTGAACACAGTTGCAACGTGTTTCTACGCACAGATATACTAAAGAATTAATGATGTGGTTTAACCATGCAGCCTCTTTAAATTTTTGTCTATACTTACTCGTCTTTGACGTGATTTTTACTTAGACTAGTTTATACCAAGGTAACTTGGTACGTGTTTAGATCTTTAGCAATTTTGCTACAGCACAAGGTAAGAGACAACTTTAACGTAGAAGCAAGGAATATGATACTTCTTGAAACCGGAGTTTGATACCAAAAATTCAAACATGCTCTTAATCATCTAAATCTGTTGTCAGAACTCTTTCCCCTGTGTCTTCTAGGCACCACCCATTTCATTCAAAAAACGTTCTATGAAGTTTGTCTCGCAAAAGGTCCAAGGCTTGGCAATGGGCAACATAGAGGCTAGAGATATATATTTTACTTTGCACCTTTCACACTAAAGCTTAGGGATGGAAACTTAAACATGCCAGGTCAAGGCCAGCTCAAAATACTAGCCAGGTTTAAGATTATTTTATCCAGGCTTTACTTCTTATTTTCAAAGGAAATAAAAACGTCTTATCCAACATATTGTTGAAGGATCGATACTCCATGCAACAAGGCTATTGAAGTATATACAAATTCTTACTCGAAGAACAAAACAACAATTGAAAATATTGTGATGCTGCTTATTGAATGTGACTAAGAAAGTGATAATGACAAAAAAAAAAAAAAAATACAAACATACATGTGTAGGAGGTACTGTTTTTTTCTTAGTCTCTAATGCTTCAATTTAATCATAATCCTATTTTTCAGATTATAAAAATATTCATTCTATACACTGCATAATCTTTAGGAATTCAATATTATATTCTAAAATCAGCAGATAAGTTTTGTTTCTTGTTCAGTCTCAACTTTAGGAGCAGTTTTCTTCAATGCAAGCTTTCGTTTATTTTGAATTTGGCGGACAAATTCAGAAGTTATTACATGTAACTTCACATTAGGCTTACGAGTAGTGGCGATAGCAGTCCCTAACCCTGCCCTTCTTAATGCACGAGCTAAACACCTTTCACCAAATTGAAAATGAGAGGGGCATGCAGGAGGAACCATGGACTTCAATATTGGCTTATTACAAAAAGAAGGCCCTGTTGGCAAACTGAATAAAGCCAAGAACTTTGTCAGTGAAGTTGTCTACTCTATCTAGATATTGTTAAATATTGCAAATAAAAAAATAAAATGCAAGAAATGTCTCGTGTGTGACAAATATATATGATTCAAATAATTAAATGAGGGACAAAGCTCTAATAATTGAACAAAGGAGCATGCCTTTTGAGAAGGAATCTCTTAAGTTAATTGCTTATTAAAAGGCAATGACCATATTGACAGAAAATGAGCAAGTCATTGTCTCCACTGGTAAAGTATGTATCTTGATTTCCATCAAATATAGAGAGCAAACATAAAAAACAACGAGATATAAGAGATTATATTCTTCATAGCAATTCCTAGTTTTTTACTAGTTTTAAGGCATCACTCTTTTACAATGGATAATGGTTAGTATTCCCACTCATTCTTATTTCTGAGAACTATGAATTCTCAAGATCCTTATTCTAGATGTTTGAAACATGAAGGTTTACATTAAATGGAAACAGACAGAGAGATTGATTTACCAGTTGTGGGTATGAAGACTAGTATTCAGTACGGAATATGTATTCAATAGCTTAAACTGGCAAAATAGGCTAAAAAATCTAAGTTTTTATTTTCAAGAAAGATCTTCCATATAGAACCAAAAAATGATATAGTTAACATGATTGATGATTTAGTAAGTGTTGAAATGAACACTATTTAACATGCACACTACTATGGTAAAATTCCTGTAAGTAACATAACATGCCAATCTCTAAAAGACATGTTGATTGGTAAAGTGCAGTGTGCTGAAAACTCAAGAATTTGAATCAAATTACTCTTTAAGACACCAAAATCTGACCAGTTCTGAATCATCCTTGAACTTGAAATGGATTCATTCTTTGTAAAACATAAGCAACTTTCATTTGACATCATTAGTCACAAGCCTTTTCAAATAATTAGATTTTGAGCAACAAAATTACATACGCATTTGCAAACAGGAGGAACCACTCATTCTAAATTTTCAGAACCCACAACCTTTACGTTGCATTTTGCATTAAGGTTCTCTCGCAATAACAATCACTGTTGTCATTCTTCTGCTCCATAGACTCAAGAAAGGTTTGAGTTGGCCATAAAAGGATTAATGTCACACATACAGATGAATAGTGAGCCTCAAAAGAGCACAGTAGTTGAAAGTTTAAACACAAATTACAGGGTTGATATTTCTCTTAAAAATTCAATTAGAAAAGCATAGAAACGACCCAGAAGAAACACTGACTCTACAATCCATAGTTCTATACACATTACACACTGGATCAAATTAAAATTAACCAAGCTTTTAACATAGGGAACCTTATACAGCAAACTGAAGCACAATAAAGTGGTCAATTTTTCCACAGCCAAATAACCAATTTTGAGACAAAGAAAATCACGCCCTTTTACTTCTTCTAGGAACATAATTAACCCTAGAACCACACTATTTGAGCAAACAACCAAACCAATCTATACACATTTAATAGTTAAATTAGTCTTAGTGCGTGTCTGGTTTCACATTGGAGAATTAATTATAATTGATTTTGGATAAATTTTCACATGTTCAATTTCCCGTTAGAAAAAAGTTCAAAATTAGCTTTTGGGTTGGATAAAAAAATTGTCCCGAGTTTTACACTTAACTTGGTTTTACAATAAATACATTCAAACATAGATCACACCACATCACTTCAAAATCAATTTCACCAATGCATATCCAGACACGCACTTAAACAGTAGAATTAGTATTCGAAAAAAAATTGAGACAAGACTAACATTTGGGACTAAAAAAAAATATAGGACAACAAACTGAAAAGGTGTAATTTTCATTATTCACTTCACACTATCTTCGAATTCAATTTCAACAAGCACAAACCTACTTTCAATTTTTTTTTTTTTTTTTAAAAACTCACTTTTTGGCAACTGCTTTGCATCCCTGGTAAAGCTTCTGTTTTGAATCGCTCAATATATGCGCATGACAGTAATTCGTCAAAGCCATGGGCTTGGTCTTGCATCCGCTAAAACGACACCGCACGATGTCGTCACCACCAGAAACGACGCCGTTTTGGTCGTTGTTGTCATCGTGATCCTCCTTGAAGGGGCTTTTGCCATAGGTCCAGCAGTAGTCTCTGTATTTTGACCTCAGCTCCTCCATCAGGGCCCAGTAGTGGGCCCGGTAGCACCGCCCCAGCTGCCTCACTCGCCGGAGCCGCCGCCGGAGCACCTCCTCCCGCGTCAGCACCCGCGACTTCGCCAACGCCGCGTCGCACTCGCCGCCCTCGATGGTCACCGGCCGTGGTGGAGAGGAGGCTGAACCCGACTCGTCCATCGGTGCTGAGTCGCCCAACTCGGAAGGAATAGTTCGTTACGGTTTTTTTATTTTTTTGAGTTTGCTTTGACTCTGCCAGCGATCAATTGCGACTCAAAGGAACAAATAGGAGTACTGTTTGTTTTGTGTTAGTCTTGTAAAATATTTTTTTTTCTGCCTCTCAAAATTTTTTTTTGCAATGTGCATAAAATTGTCATTGAAAAAATGAAAAAGTTAAGAAGTTGAATAAATATAATTTAATATTTTCCAAAAGAGTTTTTGTTTTTTACCAGAAAATGATTTTATAATAGTATAAAGTTTATATATATATATATATATATATATTATCTAGTTACAATCTGTTGTTTGATTCAAATATTATTTTTTAATAACTATTTTAAAATTAAATTAAATTAAATTATAATTTTGTTACTCCTATAATTTTAATTCTCTTATTTTTAAATTAATCATGTTGATTTCTTTTTAAAATTATACAATTTAAGTCCCTGGTTAGAATCAAAGAAACTTCGATTTTCCTTTACCACTTAAACTATTAAATTATTCTATTTATTTGAGTATATTACATATCCTTTATAGTTTATTTGAGTATATAAAAATCTTTTTCACTTACGGATACGTAAATTATAAACTATAAACTATAAACTATAAAGTAAACTACACGGATTCTCCCTCAAATTTGTCTACACTCAATATTTTTCGGTTTTTGAACTCTACATTAAAAACTCTTAAATTTTAGAATTTTGTTACATCAATCCTCTCTCAGGGATAAATCGTTACATTCACCTCCTTTTACGTGTGAAAAGTGATACAGCGACCTCCTTAGGAGAAGACTTCAAAGTAATGTGAAAAATTAAGACTTATGACGTTAGTGTAATTTACTATAAACTAAACTATTTTACATTATATATTTAACTTTTTAATATATATAATAAAAAAACGGGTGCCTAAAGACAGTTCGATGGTGGGAACTGGGAAGTGAAAAAAGATTAAAAATTTGTGGAGACGGAGCATCACCGTTTCAGCAATATGCCGGTGGTGGGTCCACACAACGCTATTATTATTATTCAAATAAAACAATAAAAAAAAAAAATAGAGTTTGAAGAAGCAACACAAGCACCAGTGTCAATACCCTAATTCGGAGTTTCAGTTTCACCCCTCTATTCTCATCTTTAACATCATCGTTGTCAGAGGTACGGTCCCTTCCTCAATCTCCCCTTTTTCCCTCGTAAATCTGAAACCTCACTTGTTGGATTAAAGTCCTTAGATGGAACCATCTGTTTTCGATTTGCAATATGTTTGGTGTTTTCTTGTTTCTCTTCTTTTCGGGTTTGGTTTTGTAAGTGGGTTTTGGTTACTCACTCCAAAAGTTTCCGTCTTGGGTTGATTTGATTTGTAAACTGCATCTGGGTGTGTTAGTTGGTTGATGTGTTAATTTGTTATTTGAGTTGGGTTCTTTCATTTCATTCTTTGACTAGAAACTTGAATCTGTGTTGACTGTTATTGACATGTTACTTTTTTCTTTCTTTCTTTCTGATTCTGAAGCACTTTTCAATTACGGGTCTAACAAATTTTCAATTTCCAGAATAACATGATTTTTTTTTTTGGCGATAATTTGTGTGGTTACTTATTGAATTCGTTTCTATCCTTTGGATTGATTGGTTTTATTTTCTTAGTATTTTCGGATTTTTCAATTAAAAGTGCCTGCTATTTATTGATAATTTTTTTTCAATTAAATCTCATTTTTTTGTTGTGGAATTTGCACATGTCAGGTTGATTGGTGCATACTAATAGTAGATAGGTTCAACTTTTCCTTTCTTATCATTGCTGTATTTTCAGTTTTGAGTCTAGATTTTTTTTATAAAAAAATAATTTGAATGTACTTATACTGTGATCCAATTACAGATTGTGATTTATGAAGTGTTTATAAACTTTTATAATAGTTTATTTTTTTGATAGGAACTTTTATAATAGTTAAGCCATACTTGAGATGATTTTTTATTGATTGAGAGTGTAAAAATCTTTACACTGACCATACAGGAAAATTAAATTCTTTTTCATTGAAAAGATATATTTTTCAGATTCTTTTTATTTACTAAATGCATGCTTATTGTAGTATTTTCTTTTTGTAAATATTATGATATGAAGGAACAACCTTTATTATAATGTTTTGGGAAATGCTTTTGGAGCTGTTGTTAAACATTTGATTTTCTGCATTGTGTATGGTTACAATTTTAGAATTTTGCAAACTTTCCCCTGCAGCACATATTGCAAACACTGTGTGTGTGGAATGCTTGCTTATTCACTTACTCATGAAACATTGCATGATGGAAATTTTTATTTATGTAAGAAAATGAAAAACTAACCACTGTTTCTCTTTCTTATTTTTTTTTTTCCTTTTTCATTAGAGTCCAGAAATCAAACTTTGTTTAAGCCATTATATGCAAATAAAATCTTACAGTGTTATTCCATCAGTCTCTCTCATGCATGTCTTGTGCAGTTTTTTGCTTGCCACGTCTTTGTTATTTTATTTTTCATTACCAAATATGATGCCATCTTAGCTTGTGGGGATCTCAAGTATAATACTATTATTCTATGATTGTTTACCAACTCTGGGAAGACATTGCATATATAAGGACGGCAGCTACCAAGGTGTTATTTATAATGCTCTGATATCTCTAAATATTGTTCAAGATGCGCCATTTATATGTAAAGTATAACCTTTAACAAGTAGTTTCACTCTCCATGTATGGCACACCACCATCATCTATCCATCTATGTATTGATTTTAATGGGCTAAGTTTACTATTCCGATTCCATCATTGGTTCAGTAGGGGATCACCAGACATATCCAGTCAGATTTAACGTGAATCGAATCATCAACTACTCACTATGCCTCCTTCATAGCCTAAACCCTGCCACTATTGTCTAAGTTCTGAACATTTCCCTCTCCTCCCATTTGCACTATTGTCATTGTTGCCATTATCAATGTTTGTTGTTACTACTTGTTGCCCTTTCCCAATTTTTCTGCTGCACTCCACCATCAATCTCCTTGGTAGATTTGTTTTCCTATCCTGTAAATAGTTTGAGTTTTCACACATTATTTTTGATTGAATCCCCATAAACTTGGGAGACTTTTGGGTTGGTGTTATTTCCTTGTTTGATGAAATCATCCTCGGTGAAGTTTAGCTCTTCGTGTTCTTAAACTTAGCTATATAACTGAGCTGTTATCAATTTGTGGAAACATTGGCTTTTCTTTCTTAATCAACCTGGGTTACTGGGTACTATAGTTGTGTTATTGAATAGTGACAGGGGAGGAGAGTGTGTGTGCATCTGAAAAACAAAGGATAATAAAATTACGAATGGATATGTTGGATATCATTCATAAAAAAATATTAATGGATGAATTGAATATTTATCAATTTAAGCAGGTCATGGCCTCATGGGTAGACTGGATATTTGAAATTTTACTTGATGCATCTTAAATGGGCTTTCCCCCCATCATTATAATCCAATCCAAAATACATCCACTCCATTTGTTTGCCACCCCTAAGCACCACCAATAGGCTTTGTTATTTTAAAATCATGTCTTTTGTTTTAACAGATGCATCATTGCATATTAATTTGTTTATAAAAAAAGAATTCAATCACGATTCAATACCCATTAGAGGCTAAAATAGATTAAGATCTATATGGTGGCTAACTGGTTAAGTTGCTGTTTGCTGAATTTGTTATGTTTATAGGCCAGTCTTCCTATTATCACAAACAATGTCTGACGGTCAAGAATCTGACAAGAACATTGAGATATGGAAGATCAAGAAATTGATCAAGGCACTGGAAGCTGCTCGAGGTAATGGTACCAGCATGATTTCTCTGATAATGCCTCCACGCGATCAAATTTCCCGGGTCACTAAGATGTTGGGAGATGAATTTGGAACTGCTTCAAACATCAAAAGTAGGGTGAACCGACAGTCTGTGTTGGGAGCCATTACTTCTGCTCAGCAGAGGTTGAAACTATATAACAAGGTTCCTCCAAATGGTTTGGTTCTTTACACCGGAACCATCGTCACTGAAGATGGCAAGGAAAAGAAGGTGACAATTGATTTTGAGCCTTTCAAGCCTATCAATGCATCACTGTACCTCTGTGATAACAAGTTTCACACAGAAGCACTAAATGAACTTTTAGAATCTGATGACAAGTTTGGTTTCATTGTGATGGATGGAAATG
>PYAF01001297.1:2600640-2636736 GCA_007407185.1 Glycine tomentella | reverse complement strand
TTAGGTCCATGCATTTTTTCTTCTTAAATTAATTAAGTCTCTAAACTTTCTATTGATATTTTAATAACAGGATAATTTTTTCACATTATAATTAAAAAATAATATTTTTAACCATAAGATATTTTTAATAATACTAATTTATACATAAATTATAATACAAGTATTTTACATTCATGAATAGAAATAGAACATTTTAAAAAATTGTCCGTAAAGTTATCGAATTTTACATAGACTTTATATAATTTTAAGAGAAAAGATTTTTGAGAATTGTTTTCTTTCGTATTAAACTACACAATCTTTATTATAATAAGTATTCTATTTTATCTTTAATCATACATTTTTATTCTTTTAAAAAATATTACTTATTATTTAACTAATTAGAAACAATATCTGGAAGCCTAAAACAACCCATAACATAAGATGAGATAGTCTGAACAACTTTGATCAAGGTTTTCCTACCAGCCAAAGATAAATTTCTCCTTCCATCCTTTCAATTTCTTCCACACCCTATCCTTATCCACTTGAGATTTGGGTCTTCCAATAATAGTAGGAAGACCCAAATGAATTGTGTTACTTTCCATAGCCTTTAAATCAAGGATCCTTTGGAGCTATCTGTGTCTGGAACTAGGAACATTTTAGTTACAAGAAAGTTCTGGCTTGTTTAGGTTATCTTTCTGACCCGAAGCCTTCTCATACTTCATTAGGATATGGGCAGAATATGAAGTTTCCTCAATGGTGGCTCGAACAAAAATGATGCTATCATCTACAAATAGGATGTGGGAAATAACAGGTGCTCTTGGAGAAATCTTTAAACTACAGTTGAAAGAGTTTCAGCACACAATATGAATAAATAGAGAAAGAAAGGGTCTCCCTGTCTCAAGTCTCTTTGAGGCTGACCATTCACCATAACAGAAAAGGAACATGAGGTGACACAGTTGAGGATGAAATTAACCAGCTTTGTAGGGAAGCCAATTTTGTTGGGCACACATTTAAGAAAAGGCCACTCAACATGATCATAGGCCTTAGCCATATCAAGCTTGAGAGCCATAAAGCCCTTCTTGTCCCTTTTCTTTTTCATGTCCGTAGTGAAAATCTTCAAAAGCTACTTGAGTCTCATTGACAATATCCGACATGAATTGTTTCATTCTATTAGCAATGGCTTTTGTGATAATTTTTTGAACACCACATTACATAAACTTATTATGGGTCTAAACTTAGTAGCTTGAGTTAGCATTTTGCACTTAGGAATGGAGACAATAAAAGTTTTGTTGGGTGCATTTGGAAGAGGGCTAACTTAACTTCCTCATCAGTGAAATCAACTTCTAGTTCTTGTTTGGCTTGAGGGATCACTCTACCTTGAACAAGGTTAGCAACTTATTCCATTTTCCACTGGATTGGAATTAGAGAAGAGGTTTTGAAAGTAGCTTGTCAAGACATTCCCTATCCTCTCTTTCCCTCTGCCATGATAGTCAACAATATGCTGTAAAGAAATACTACTAATTGAAACTAATTTAATTCGCTTTGTGCAAAATCTATTCTCCAATCTTTCATACATTTTGTAACCAGAATTACCTTAAAAATAATTTAACTAATCGTTACAGAAAAGTATATTTTTAATTAAATAATAAGTTATAATATTAAAATAAGTTATATAAATTAGTGACGTGGTTAAAAATAGAAAAAATATGTGAAAGACAAAAGTGATCGTATGAAAAATATAACAAATAGTAAATTATATAATTTATTTATTAAATATTTTAATTTTTATATTTATTAGATAAATTTAGTGTGTATAAATTAAATTTAACATTAAATAAATATTTTTTTTAAAATTAACTCATACAGTAATGTATATATGTAATATACTCAAACAAATAGAATAGTTCATTAGTTTAAGTGGTGAAGGAAAATAAAAGGAGCTTTGGTTCTAACGAGGGACAATATTTGCATATTTTTTAAAATTGAGAAATCAAAATAGTAAATTTAATAATAAAGGAATTAAAATTATGGATTAAAAATTATAAAAGTATCAAAATTAAAATCTGGTTTAATTTTAAAGTAATTACCAAAATAATTATTTGAATCAAACAATAAATTATAATGAGATAATAATATAAAAGACTTTATATTATAAATATATTTTATGATAAAAAAACAAAACTCTTTTGGTAAAATAAGATTTTAACAAGTGATTAAAGTTAATTTTTAGCTTAACTGAAAAATTTATTTCATATGTCAATAAATCATTTTTTAAATAATTTTTAACATTTTTTAACGGACTTTACAGTTTTTAAAATGATTATTATTGAACGCTAATTTCTATCTTTTATCTTTATTATTTTTATTTTTAAAAGATTTATACAATTTTTTTATTACTCTTTTTAAATATGTGTTATTTTACATTTTTTTAATTATTTCAATAACTAATTTCAAGTAACACTTTTAATTTATTAAACTAGTTCAAAATTTCTAACTTTCAACTATTAACTAACTTTTCATTTTAAAACTAATTTTTTAACTAATTTTATATAACATAGCCTCCATAACTTATTTAATTATATACAAATATTTTAAATTATTTCCAAGAGTGCAAATTAATGTTATCTTTCTTAAATGATTTTTTAATGACAATTTTATGCACATTACAAAAAATTAATATTTTATATGAGAGGCAGAAATTTTTTTTTTTTTACAAGACTAACACAAAACAAACAGTACTCCTATTTGTTCCTTTGAGTCGCAATTGATCGCTGGCAGTGTCAAAGCAAACTCAAAAAAATAAAAAAACCGTAACGAACTATTCCTTCCGAGTTGGGCGACTCAGCACCGATGGACGAGTCGGGTTCAGCCTCCTCTCCACCGCGGCCGGTGACAATCGAGGGCGGCGAGTGCGACGCGGCGTTGGCGAAGTCGCGGGTGCTGACGCGGGAGGAGGTGCTCCGGCGGCGGCTCCGGCGAGTGAGGCAGCTGGGGCGGTGCTACCGGGCCCACTACTGGGCCCTGATGGAGGAGCTGAGGTCAAAGTACAGAGACTACTGCTGGACCTATGGCAAAAGCCCCTTCAAGGAAGATCAAGATGACAACAACGACCAAAACGGCGTCGTTTCTGGTGGTGACGACATCGTGCGGTGTCGTTTTAGCGGATGCAAGACCAAGCCCATGGCTTTGACGAATTACTGTCATGCGCATATATTGAGCGATTCAAAACAGAAGCTTTACCAGGGATGCAAAGCCGTTGCCAAAAAGTGAGTTTTTAAAAAAAAAAAAAAATTGAAAGTAGGTTTGTGCTTGTTGAAATTGAATTTGAAGATAGTGTGAAGTGAATAATGAAAATTACACCTTTTCAGTTTGTTGTCCTATATTTTTTTTTAGTCCCAAATGTTAGTCTTGTCTCAATTTTTTTTCGAATACTAATTCTACTGTTTAAGTGCGTGTCTGGATATGCATTGGTGAAATTGATTTTGAAGTGATGTGGTGTGATCTATGTTTGAATGTATTTATTGTAAAACCAAGTTAAGTGTAAAACTCGGGACAATTTTTTTATCCAACCCAAAAGCTAATTTTGAACTTTTTTCTAACGGGAAACTGAACATGTGAAAATTTATCCAAAATCAATTATAATTAATTCTCCAATGTGAAACCAGACACGCACTAAGACTAATTTAACTATTAAATGTGTATAGATTGGTTTGGTTGTTTGCTCAAATAGTGTGGTTCTAGGGTTAATTATGTTCCTAGAAGAAATAAAAGGGCGTGATTTTCTTTGTCTCAAAATTGGTTATTTGGCTGTGGAAAATTGACCACTTTATTGTGCTTCAGTTTGCTGTATAAGGTTCCCTATGTTAAAAGCTTGGTTAATTTTAATTTGATCCAGTGTGTAATGTGTATAGAACTATGGATTGTAGTGTCAGTGTTTCTTCTGGGTCGTTTCTATGCTTTTCTAATTGAATTTTTAAGAGAAATATCAACCATGTAGTTTGTGTTTAAACTTTCAACTACTGTGCTCTTTTGAGGCTCACTATTCATCTGTATGTGTGACATTAATCCTTTTATGGCCAACTCAAACCTTTCTTGAGTCTATGGAGCAGAAGAATGACAACAGTGATTGTTATTGCGAGAGAACCTTCATGCAAAATGCAACGTAAAGGTTGTGGGTTCTGAAAATTTAGAATGAGTGGTTCCTCCTATTTGCAAATGCATATGTAATTTTGTTGCTCAAAATCTAATTATTTGAAAAGGCTTGTGACTAATGATGTCAAATGAAAGTTGCTTATGTTTTACAAAGAATGAATCCATTTCAAGTTCAAGGATGATTCAGAACTGGTCAGATTTTGGTGTCTTAAAGAGTAATTTGATTCAAATTCTTGAGTTTTCAGCACACTGCACTTTACCAATCAACATGTCTTTTAGAGATTGGCATGTTATGTTACTTACAGGAATTTTACCATAGTAGTGTGCATGTTAAATAGTGTTCATTTCAACACTTACTAAATCATCAATCATGTTAACTATATCATTTTTTGGTTCTATATGGAAGATCTTTCTTGTAAATAAAAACTTGGATTTTTTAGCCTATTTTGCCAGTTTAAGCTATTGAATACATATTCCATACTGAATACTAGTCTTCATACCCACAACTGGTAAATCAATCTCTCTGTCTGTTTCCATTTAATGTAAACCTTCATGTTTCAAACATCTAGAATAAGGATCTTGAGTTGAGAATTCGTAGTTCTCAGAAATAAGAATGAGTAGGAATACTAACCATTATCTATTGTAAAAGAGTGATGCCTTAAAACTTGTAACAAACTAGGAATTGCCATGAAGAATATAATCTCGTATATCTCTTTGTTTTTATGTCTTGCTCTCTATATTTGATGGAAATCAAGATACATACTTTACCAGTGGAGACAATGACTTGCTCATTTTCTTTCAATATGGATCATTGCCTTTTAATAAGCAATTAACTTAAGAGATTCCTTCTCAAAAGGCATGCTCCTTTGTTCAATTATTAGAGCTTTGTCCCTTCATTTAATTATTTGAATCATATATATTTGTCACACACGAGACATTTCTTACATTTTATTTTTTTGTTTGCAATACTTACCAATATCTATTCTAGATAGAGTAGACAACTTCACTGACAAAGTTCTTGGCTTTATTCAGTTTGCCAACAGGGCCTTCTTTTTGTAATAAGCCAATATTGAAGTCCATGGTTCCTCCTGCATGCCCTTCTCATTTTCAATTAGGTGAAAGGTGTTTAGCTCGTGCATTAAGAAGGGCAAGGTTAGGGACTGCTATCGCCACTACTCTTAAGCCTAATGTGAAGTTACATGTAATAGCTTCTGAATTTGTCCGCCAAATTCAAAATAAACGAAAGCTTGCATTGAAGAAAACTGCTCCTAAAGTTGAGACTGAACAAGAAACAAAACTTATCTGCTGATTATAGAATATAATATCGAATTCCTAAAGATTTTGTAGTGTATAGAATGAATATTTTCATAACCTGAAAATTAGGATTATGATTTAATTGAAGCATTATTAGATGCCAAGGAAAAAACAGTACCTTCTCCACATGCATGTTTGTAATTCTTTTGTCATTATCGCTTTCTTAGTCATATTCAATGAGCAGCATCACAATATATTCAATTGTTGTTTTGTTCTTCGAGTAAGAATTTGTATATACTTCAATAGCCTTTTTGCATGGAGTCTCAGATGCTAAAATTTTGATTTTGGAGATCATATCCTGCCTAACTCACTAAATCCTTCTTGGGATTATTGGTTTGCATAAAGGCAGAGTTTTAAAACTCGGACTGATTGACCGGGTCAAGTCATAAGTTTGATCTACTACGCTTTTGATCTTGATTGATCCAGCTGGATTTGTGATTGAACTGGTGACCTGTTGACCTAGACCTAGCCATTAATTTTTTTTTTCATTTTTTTTATTTTAGTTTTTTTGTGTGATTTTGATTTAAATTGATCTTTTCATTTATTATTGAATATATTTTTGTGGCCGTAATTGCATATTTTATTGAGTTAAATTGCTTTAGAAGTGACTGCAATTGTGGTTGAGTTGCAGGTGAAATTGTGATTCTGAATCATTTTTTAAAACCGTGATTTGGAACTTTTGATTGATTTTTTATATTTTATAATTTACATTGATGTGATATGGTTTTGTTTCATTTTAGTGTGAATATTGATATATATTGTCACAATGCATTTGATGTTAAATGTTAGAGATAATAGTCATTTTTTAAATTGTGTTCTTTATATTTTTTTGTGTTTTTAAGATTTTTGAATTTCAATGTACCATTTAAGATATGTATAAATTTTTTATATTTTTTTTATTACTGATCGGTTTTGTGATTCAATTAGTGACTTATCGGTTTGATCACTGACCCAATAACACAGTGTCATAATCGGGTCAATCACCGGACCGATTTTTAGAACGATACATTAAAAAATGAATATATAAATTACATATAATCTATTTTATATTTATCTGTTTCACAATATCTCTTTGCTCATAGATGCTAACTGCATGTTATGGACATGCTATTTTTTATTTTCTTGCATTGCCAACGGACCCAATCCAAGTCCTAACTCCTAACAGTTATGTATCTCAATCAGTCATGTATTTTCAGATAGTTTTGAACAGATATTGGTTTGTGCAAGTTACTCATTGTGAATATGTTGTTGAGTGACATGGTATTGTCACGTTGGAGAGACAAAAGACACTAATTATATTTGATAAAAAAATCGTCTCTCTAGGATGACCAATTGACCATATATCATGTTATTCAACAACATAAAATGATCCAAATATACTCGTTGTCATGTAATTTCTTCTGTTACATGACTTTATTAAATTAAAGATTGCACTGTCATTTTGTTGGCCTTTCAAAAGTATCTTAGAGGTTATAGTAATTGGTGGAGAGAAAACAAATTCTGGTTATTTAAGTGGATTGTAAGTTTGTAACAACAGTCCATAAAAGTAGATCACGACCTAGGTTTTTCTTTCGAAGAAACTATAAATTTGATGGACTGGGTCCATCCTGAAGACTGCACTGAAATTATATATTTTTTTCTTTAATATTTTATTGACCTGAATTAATCTGCACCTATTTGTAAGAGATGATATACAATTCAAGAGGATTTTGACTCGACTAAGTGAATTCTTACTTTATAAAGAAAAGCAAGAGTTCTAAGTTGTAACTCTTGTTATACTTCTGATAATAAAAATGGGTAGAATATCAATGCTCGAGATTTTAATAAATCTATGCGTGATTTTACATGTGCATATGTTTAATATAATTTCAACAATTAATTTCTCAATCAACAGCTACTATTGCATTTTAAAGGAGTCAAGGACTGGATAAAAAAATGACAAATAATTTTATAATTTATTATACATCTTTTCTGTTAATAATGCTTGATTATAACGCTTCACCTTTTCTAAGCGGATTTTTAATCTTAAAAGAGTCATCCATTTAACAATATATTGGATAAGAGGTTTTTATTTCCTTTGAAAATAAGAAGTATAGACAAAAATTTAAAGAGGCTATATGGTTAAACCACATCATTAATTCGATAATTCCTTACTATATCCGCGTTTGGAAACACATTGCAAGCATGTTCAACGGAAAAATTTGACATTCCGATGCAAATTAAAAAAGCAAAAGCAATTCGGGTTCTGCATTGCGTTCGCTTCAACGCTTTCAAAATACACTATACGGAGGCAAATGGTGAATCTTTGTGGATGCTAGAGGCTTAAAATTTCAATAAATTAAAGTTCAAGACAAAAACAAGTCAAATAATATAGACAAATATATTTTTCATATCTATAATATATTCAATCTTTTATCTAAAATGTAGATGTAAGCCCATTTAAAAACTAGACAACAAATTGGATCATGTTCAGAGAGTAGCATCCACACGAAAAAGAAAAAAAATCATACGTAAATGGTTATAGCCATTTAGTTCTATACATCGTATAGAGCTGGCCTTCATCGGAACCAGAACACGAATAAACACTCCCGATGAATGAGTACAGATAGTATTTAATCACACTTAATAATAACTTTAGTATTAATTAAATATATTTTTAATATCATATAATAAATTAAGATACAAATAATATTACGTGTCTTGTAAAATAAAAACTTAATAGTAATTGTTAAATCAATAAACAAATAAGCAAACTCCTTAAACATACGGTTAGGTGTTTGATTCTCAAATTTATTTGTTTAGAAGAAGATTTGCTAGATATTAGTCTTTTACCGAAAAAAGGATATTAGTCTTTTAAATAAATCTCCATATCTTGAAAAATTGATTCCTAGTTATCGATTGAGAAATACTCTGGACAACAAAAATAATAAATATAAATTATTTAAACATTATTGATCAAAATATATAAATTTTGACTTATTTTCAAGGAAATATATATCTATTTGCACCAAATTAAGTGTAGTGGTATTGTTTTATAGTATTGAGTTTATCATTATTTAATACATAGAATTCTTTTTATTTATGATAATTAATTATGTTTATAAAGAATATGTGGTGCTAGAATCATAATTTTTTCAAAATGTTACAAATGCATTTGGTATATTTAAAAGATTCTTAAGAATTTTATCATGTTTCTCATAGCAATATTTCGTTGACAAATATAGTAAAAAAATGCTTGAGAATGTTTATTTTTTATAAGTGATTTTAAAAAAAAAACCAGCAAACGAGAGAAATTAATATTCCAAACTTTTTTTTGAAAAACATAAAAGAATCTTCCTACCAATCAATTCCATAAGATATTTGATTAGATGGGTTCGTTGAACCGATAAAAACTAAATAAACTTATCAAAAACTAAATACACTTTTGATAGATACCTCTATTCTCTTATTCACATTAGATTGAGTTAAACTAGTAACGATAAGGAAATAAAGAATTAAGTGATATACAAAACTTAAAAAATTGAATTATTTGGATATTATTTAAATTTAATTTTAGGAGAAATTAATTATTAATCAGATTTTACTCATATTTTGATCAAATTTCAAATTAGCTCAAATTTCTTTTCTGTAATAAATTTGGAATTAAGACCAAATATGTAACTAAGGGTAAAATAACAAAATTATGATAAGCCATTCAACTTTGTGCTGGGAAAGCTACAATTTATCACTTGTAATACCTACTAGAAAGATTAAGAGGAGTGTTAACACAGTCTCTAGTCTAATACTCCTTTATTTTCCAAATATAAATAAAAAGAATCCATTCGACTATACCATAAAAAGCAAATTTCAAATGATTTTATTTTATTTTATGAAATTATCCTTAAAATATTATTCATTAAATTAAGATTTTATTTCTATTGACTTTTTTATTGTTGATATTAAGCAAAAAATTAACCATAAACCGAAAAACCAAAAAACAGAAGAAAAAGAGTTATTTTTAAATAATGTTGATACTTGATACAATTAAATGATGTTAACCAATCTTTTAATCAGGGTGAATTATTATGTTTTTTTTTTTTTTTACTTATATTCAAGACATGGAAGGATATGCTCCTGTTAACATATTATCCGAGGTTAGTTAAAATTGATTGAAAGCTAAAAAAATATGAGAAATTCATTAGTACTAACAAATGAGACATACAAAAATTTGCAATAATTTCTAGCATTTCTCAGATATATCCAGTTTCCTACGAGAGTAATGATACAAAATTTGGAACTGGCTAGTAGGATATATATTTGGTACTGTTAATTTCCTCGTGTTCTATGTTAAGCCTATCTAATTAGGTTCACATCACATGACATGGCATCCCATGGTGTTTTCATCACTGAAATAGTCCCCTACTCGCTCTGTTGGTCTCAAGAATGGAGGCTGAAAAAATCTTGGAATGTGGTCTTCAACACAAGCTTGAGGAGGAGCTGAATATGAAGAAGGAATTGCATAATAGGGTACTGCAACTGCACAAGGCTGAGCAATGTAACAACACTGAGGATGAGTTTTGATGCTGTTACTATAATATGGGTTCATCATGCTTGGATGACCATGAACCATGAAATTCCCTTCTTGATGAGGCACATAATGTTCTTCTTTCTTCATTTCTTGAGTACTACAAGCATTGTAACTCATCTTCTTGTCTTCTTTTGAAGTTTTTTTCTTTCTTGTGACATCCTTAGTTTTCTCAATTTTAATGTCACATGGATGAGGCTGTTTCTCTTGTTCCCACATTGTGTCCTGTTTTGTTGTTTCTTCTTTTTTCTCTTCAGCTTCAACTTCCTCATAGCTCCACAGTTCGGCGCGCTTTCCGACCTTGTGAAGCTTTTTAATCAAAATGTGTGGATTCACGTTTCCTAATACTGTTATTTTGGGCTCCATGGCGTCTATGTCTATGTTCAAAACACCTAACAAGGTGAACCAACCATGGTCATTAGTGGTAGAAGATCAAGAAAGAAATAAAAAGTTTAAGATTTTTTCAAAAGGGTTGTTTTATAGTAGTATTTAGTACCTTCAAGGTTTCTTAAAGCCTTCTTGACTTTCCTCTTGCATCCTTCGCAGCAATTAGCTGACACCTTCAATTCAATCTTGTAGAAAAAATAAATAAATGGAATTTCATTTCAGTTCAACCTTCATGGTGTCAAAATGAAAGAAAAGAAAATCACAAAGAAAAAACAAAAGTGAAAATCATATAAAAGGACCTTGAAGTCCACTTCATTTGCCATGTTTCTGGTCGACTAGAAGGACACAAATTGAAAGTGAGAAATGTTAAATGTATGAAACAGTTCTTTTTTTGCAGCCCAATTGTTGAACTTCTGGCCTCTATATATAGAGAAAGAATATTGCAATACATTACATCTATATTATGTGCCTTTTTTTTTATTTAAAAAATTCTGATATTATATGGTAATGTCAACGTAACTCTTATTGTTGTTACAACGAAAAAGCATTTGGCGACAGCTTTCACAATCTCTCTTCTAAGCCATTGCTTTTGTGCTATTCGCCGCATAATTTAACTCTCCAAGAAACATTTTTTTTGGAGGTTTCTAAGAAACATTTTTTACAAACATGATTTTGTGGGTTCTTCAACAAAAGTATAATTGTAAATAAAAATTAATTTTGAAAGAATTAACTTAATCTGAATGGTAAAATAAAATTATTTTTGAAATTCTAAATATAGATATATTTTGTAGATCTCAAACTCAAAAAATGATGATGAGTGACATTTTCACTGTTAAATTTGAGAAGTCTATTTTGTTCTATATGAAGGCGTGACAAGTTTATTAGCGAAAATTCTTTTTTGTTCTAACATGAACATAATAAATTTTGTGTGCATTAGTTTATGATGCTTTCTGTTGATATGGTGTCATACTCATATCATGTCATCAGTTGAAGGAATTTTTTCAAAGACCTGGAGAGTGGAGGTGCTCAATAGTGAGAAAGGAAAAACAGATAATGCTGATTCAGAGGAAATTGATCCAAATGTTTAAACAAAGTTGAAAGAAACGGTTTAGAAATAGTAAAAAATTATTAGGAGACAACAAAAATAAAATTAAGATAACTAAATAAGCTAAACTGAAAAAGGTAACTAACTAAACTGGATCACACACTGAATTCATGAGCAAGAGCAACGCCAATCTAAAAAAAAAATGCATCTCTCCTAAAAATAAAGCCAATCTTTGTAGGGCACCTTAATTTGCTTTACTCTATTTGTTTTATTCTGTTTGATTGAACGCTTGGGATGATGCCAACAAGGACCCAGTACTCGGAAAACAGGTTAAGGCTTCATGCACCGTAATATATACTTTTAATTGCTCCTTTTAGCTTAACAAAATTTTTAATTGGTATCATCAAATCACCTCTCACGTATCAAAATACACACATCTCCTTTCTTTTCGTTGCTAATATCAAAACACAACTTTTGAAACAACTAGACAGTCTCTTTACCATATTAGAAAACATTGAGGACCGTACACGTGGACTGGATTGAAAAGTTTAAAGTGAGCAGAGAAAGCAAAGATGCACCCAAGTCTCCAACCCCATTCTCCTGTCAAAACTAGTTCGATTATTATATAATATTGATTAAATTATTAAGGATTTTAGGGGTTAAATAAATCTAGAATTTCAGATTTTAAATTATAATCATTATATATATATTTTTTACCCATTTGGTTTCCTGTTTGTTTTTATTACTCGTAGTTAGTCCCTATGAGAGAATAAAAATGAGGAATGAAGGGTGAGAATTTAATTTCACAAAGACTAATTGTGCATAGTAAAAATGAACAAACATTTAAGGAACTAAAACGTGAAATTTAAAATTTGGGTAACACTAAAAACAAATTTAACCTAAAATTTTATTTCAACGCAAGAAAAGCAATATTGATTTGGGAATTTATAGCAAGGAGGAAGAGTGAGAAATGACCGTGCTTTAACACCTTAGATTGGTAGTTTGAACAAATTTATATATAGCCATATATTGGCACTAGCTGATTGAATTATGGTGGGTGAGCATAGGTATAGAAAGATTAGCAATAATAACCACCAAACCTAAACAAAAGGGGGTTTAGATTTATTCCACATGTCCATCAAGGGTCTTGGCACAATTGTTCTAGACATCCCTTGTTGAAAGCTACAATGGCTTTGAACTCCCATCAAATCTGATCAATCACAAACCTTTATTAGCTTCTTCAAAGGGGCATTGATTGTCTTATGAAGAAACCGTACCATCATTTGGATTTGTGGCCAAATATTGAACCCAAAGTAAAGAATGGCCACAAGCTGCACCATTTGTCGATTAGCAGTATCAGGTCCAGTATGTGACGTTTGCGTTGCTTTCTCATTGCCCACAAAATGACATTCTTCGTCGAGAGGACTGTAACTAAGTACTAATATAGGGTAGTGCTTTGTGTCTTGTGATGAACGAATTTTGTTTTTATCTAAATAAATAAATAAGCCTGTAATCAAAATCTTCCATAACGAAATTATATTTTTGCTATTATTATTTTTATTTCTAAAAATCGAAGACAAAAACAAGTACCAAAATATTTAAATTAAAATAAGTCCGAATAAAACTAAATTCCAGTTCTCTCCAACCCAATTTCTCTCCGGGCCCCTCTTTCAACCTCTATCTCTGTCTGCTCTATCCTAATTTCACTTTCATCTGTTTTTTTTTTTGTGTTTTTGTTTTAAATTTTTTTGGCTGGAGGGACAGGACACAGGAGAGGCAGGAGGGGACCTGAATCCGAAAAAAAAAAGTGTAATATATGCTAGAATTTTAAAGAGGTGGACTAGCAATATCCTCTTTAATCATATTTTATTATTAATTAATTTTTTTAAAAATTACAAGAGATTCATTAAATAATAAGTAAAACTCGCTAAAATTTCGATTTCTAATAAATTTGAGCTAACAATAAAATGTCAAAAAGTGTGTGTTAAAAAGTATTTTACTAATATTTTTCAATTTTTATTATCCACCAATACAAATGATGAACACATAAAATGGCCTACTGAAGATCTAATGCTGAAGCCCAATCATCAATTGAGTAGGACAGTCAACGGTGTGAAAAGCCAGATGATTCACAAGCACAACAAGCTATCTGTAATCTCATCCTCACTTGGCTTCATGAATCACAACCACACATCCATCCACCGTTGCATCATATCATATTAAAATTAATGAGACATACTATTGAACCTGAAAAGTACTTTTGATTCAACCCTTTTTTGCTTGCTCTAAAAGTCCACTCCTCTGCTTCATAAAAAATTGTCAGTCTCCATTGTTTGCTGAATAATGACTTCGGCCACTCTTTCTGTAGCCAAATCAGCTCTTCAGGTTCATCAAGTTATTGTTTTTTACTATGTAACAATTAATTAATTTGCATGCACATTACATTATGAAAGCCATAATAGTAGTGTGACTAGTGTCATTTTATTCAAACACTAGAAATAGATGTTTATAAATTACTATAATTTAACTTGATCATTGTTACTTGGTCAATGCAGGCAAATGGGAAGGGCTTCTCTGAATTCTCTGGCCTTCCCAACTCATCAATAGGTTACCTTTCCTTTTCTTCTAGAAAAAGTTCTGAGGACTTCCATTCAGTCATTGCTTCCAGACTTCAGCAGTAAGTATAATTTGCATGCAATGTGTGGGGCAACTTTATTGTAAAATAAATAATGACACTTGCTAAGCAGAAAATGTACATACATTAAGTTATTATAACCAAATTCAATGGCTAACTAGTTAAAAGCTTCTCTCCGACTCTATGAACTGTCTTTGCCATGATCCACATTTGCCATGCATATATGATATATGGTTGTTGTATTCTTTCAACACTAGAATTATGCCCTATAAGATTCATATTTTGATTCATCAAATAGTTGTTATACACACTAAGAAATGTCAGATCAAGTGTCTGAACAAAAATGCACACTTTGTACATCTTTTGTGTATTTGCACGCTCGTCGTTTTGTTTTTCTCCTATGGCCATGGCATTGTATCAGAGTTGAAACCAACCCATGCCATGTAAATAAATGTAAAACAGAACTTAGTAGTTTGTTATATCCTTGTCATTAAGTTCTCCAATGATATAATATGAGGATTATTTTTTAATATTAAATAACTTCCATTCATTATGTGTTATAGAATTTTAAAATACATTTACATGTCGTGATTTCATTGGAAAACTTGATCATAAGGATATAAAAACTTAATCTAAGAGATATTTTGAAGGCAGTAGCTTAAATGTATCTTAACCAATTGCATCACTAGAGTGAGTTAATTTGTATGTAATCAGAAAGCAGTTATTGCTCACTCAAGCAATTGTTTCTTATCAAGTATAGGCCCACTTATATAAAACATTGCAGCATTTTATCAGGTAGCATTGATAAATATGATTCAAGTTTTGTCTAATGAATATACAAAGGAGGAGACACCAGAAAGGTGAACAGCCAACAACTGATTTGGCAATTGTACTTGATGACATTCAAGAAGCTCAAATAAGAGGAAAATAAAACCCAATTAGACATGTTTTACAACATTGTGTTAATGTATGTACTTTATTTTGAAGGTTGGAGGCAGAGAAGGTAACAGAAAAGGGGTAGTAGAAGCAAAACTAAAGGTAGCCATAAACGGATTTGGGAGGATTGGAAGAAACTGCTTGAGATGCTGGCACGGTCGCAAAGACTCTCCTTTAGACGTCATTGCAATCAACGACACTACTGGAGGTGTCAAACAAGCCTCTCAATGTAAAACATTATGTCTCATGTATAAAAATAGTGTTATTTTGATTTAATGAGAAAAGGGTAAAAATGTAATATTGGTATGAGAATTATTAGAAGTTATGAAAGTTACTGAAAGTTATAAAATAGTTAACTGTTACCATCATTGTTTGCCTATGAGAGTTTTATCTCATCCCTATCAAAGAAGATACAAGACTTGAAAGAGTAAAGATTCTGAGAAAGTATTTTACCATTAAAGGATCTTCCGCAATTATGGACAAAAGTATGTTTACGTAAAATTCATGAATTCTCAAGACCCTTTCATGTTCTTGATATGATTGTTATAGAACATGAAATTATAGATTAATGCTTACACTCAAGTCTCACCTTCTCAAGTATGATTCCACCCTTGGAGTCTTTGATGCTGATGTCAAGCCTGTTGGTGACAATGGAATCTCAGTAGATGGAAAGGTCATCAAGGTTGTCTGTGACCGCAACCCTATCAACCCTATCAACCTTCTTTGGAAGTATGCTCATTCTTCTTCATCATTGCCACTTTGCATCTTTTTTCTCCCTCTTCTCTAAGTTATCACGCATAAGTTAATTTGAACCTATCTAATGTCATTTAGCTGTACTATTTTTCTGTGGTTTGAAGAAACTAAATGCTCAGCCCATTTCAAAATAAACACAAAAAGAGTACTAGCAGCATACTCTCTAACACACTTTAACACAATTATTTTCCTATTGATGTTCTATGATCCAGAAATACTGAGAGAAAAAGGAAAAAAAATGGAAAAGATAAATGAATAGACTGTTTAGGCCTTCAAGTAACACTGCCTTGTTTCTTCAAAGTAAGTACTTGGTGCCCCAAGTGCTAGCTTACTTACAAATTTAACCTACCAAATAGTCAATTTGTAAATGTAAACAATTTCATATGTTAAAAGCAGATTCTTAAGAAAAAAAGCTTTCAAGAAACGAAGCAACAAAACTTGTCATTTAACTAAAACATAATTAATGTCTTCTTGATTTCTGAAGCAATTTGATAAAATTAAACAATATTATGTCTTTACAGGGACTTGGAAATCGACTTGGTGATTGAAGGAACTGGAGTATTTGTGGACCGAGACGGTGCAGGAAAGCACATTCAAGCCGGAGCAAAGAAGGTTTTGATCACAGCTCCTAGCAAGGGAGATATTCCTACCTACGTGGTTGACGTCAATGCTGTATTTACAACCCTGATGAACCCATCATCAGCAATGCTTCTTGTACCCTTCGTCAAGGTCCTTGATTAGAAATTCGGTAATTCACCTTTAACCCACATTTTTTTAATCAAACTTATTACCCATCTTTACATTCATGTGTCATTAAGGAAACTTTGGTCTAAAATTTGTGTGCCAAATTATTATATGGTCCATATTCTCACTGTGCCAACACGACAAGTATTATCAAGGGTACCATGACAAAGGATATATAAGTTTGGCTATAGGCAAGCTTACTAGAATTGGCCAGAAGTAAGCTATAAACTCTCATATCATGTTAGATTTCAACTTAAAATCAATTGACACTAAGTGAAGTTGCCCATCAGATATAATCCGTATCCCGAGAATTGAGACAAGAGATGTGGAACTTCCTAACACAACCCACTCCTACACCAGTGACCAACAGCTTCTCGATGCGAGCCACCGTGACCTGAGGCACGCAAGGGCAGCCGTCCTTAACATTGTGCCAACCTCAACAGGAGCAGCAAAGGCTGTGGCCCTTGGCCTTCCAACCCTCAATGGCATTGCCCTCCGTGTGCCTACCCCAAACGTTTCAGTGGTGGACCTTGTTGTTCAAGTCACAAAGAAGACCTTTGCTGAGGAAGTAAACGCTGCTTTCAGAGAAAGTGCAGAGAATGAGCTCAGGGGCATTCTCTGTGTGTGATGAGCCCCTTGTCCCTGTAGATTTTAGATGCTCTGAAGTGTCATCAACCGTTGACTCATCGTTGACCATGGTCATGGGAGATGACATGGTAGGACAATGAGTGGGGTTACTCTCAAAGGTTTGTGGATTTGGCTGACATTCTTGCCAACAATTGGAAGTGAGCCTACCCCATTTTATTTATAACCTATGTTGCTATTATACAGTATAGTTTTATCTAATTACAACATTTCTTGCCTCGTTTTCATTTTTCTTTCTAAACTTGTACCGAGAGATAGAACCATCACTTTCCTTGCTTCTCTTTGATGTGCAATGATGACATTAAATGTGAATGTGGATACTAGGCCTCCAGAAATGCATCTTGCAAACTAAATTGTTCTTGAGCTTCAGCTATAGTAAAATCGTGGAATGGAAATCCAAATTTGAGGTGCCTCGCGCAGGTGACCCGGTTTTCTTTCCTCATAGGTATGAGTCAACATATGTATTGATTACAGCTACTAGTTCCAAACACACTTTCGTAACAGAATTGAAATTGAAAAGTTCTACTGAATATTGATGAAAAATAAGTGTTAAATTTTATCATCATATGTTTCACTTGTTGATTTTCACTCTAAGCAACTAACTTCGTTCCTTTTTATCTATTTTCTAAAGTTGTTTTGTGAAAATCAACAAATACATTAAATTTTCTTGATTTCAATAAAATAATTGGAAGTTTTTATTTCACTCTTTTCTCTTTTCACTTCAAAATAAATATGTGTAAATTAATTAAAGATAAGAAGATAAATATGAGTATAATTGATAAAAAAATTAATTAATCTGATCTTAAACTTTAAAAATAATATATAAATAGAAATGTTTTTTCTCAAAATCCGATAATTAAAAAGAAAGAGAGAAAATATATTATAGGAATCTAGTCTAAAATCTACCGATCCGAATTTTAACTAAGGTACATTTTTATTTATCTATATATAATATAAAAAATATAGAAAACAAACTAAAATGTCCAATGTAGAATATACTTTTTGTTTGAATTTAGTATTAGGCCCTTCAAAGTAATAAAATCAAGGAAAATTGTTATCCATACCTACTAGCTTTATTAATATATATATTTATATATATATAATTTTAGAAATGAATTTTCAAAATGAGTTAAAATTTTAACACATTTTAAAAAGTATTTTCCAAAAGCCAATTTTCAAGAAAAGGGAGCAGAGGGACATCAATGGCCTTTAAGAGGACAGCCATTGCACTGTTGGAAATTCCAGTTCAGCTTGTTTCTGATTTTGAAGTTGTTGTCTCAAAATCTCAGGAAAAGAAACTCATGAAGCAGACTCAGAACTCAAGGAAAACCCCCAATCAGGGGTTAGAACTTCCAAACTATCCTCATGAAAGTCCTTTATTAGAATGTTAGAGGGCTTGGAAACCTTGACTCAAGTTTGACTTTGAAGAATTTGTGCATCTCCAATAGACCCGATCTCCTTTTCCTTTCAGAACCTGTGATTGAGCTAGACAATATTCAAGCCAGCTTCTGAAATCAGATAAGACTAAGACCCTTTGCCACTAATTTTAGATATCAACAAATTCCTAATTTATGGTGATTCTGTATTGATAGCTTGAATGTTGACCTGATTCATAGGTCTAAACAACTTGTGACTTGTTATGTAATTATTAACCAAAAAGTAGTTTACTTTGCTGCTCATATATACGCTTCTACCTGATATCTAACTCGCAGGGACCTTTGGGCAAAGCTAGCTTCTCTGCAAAGTTCTTACAAGGGGCCTTGGTGTTTTATATGTGACTATAATGCTATTATTGGCTCTCATGAGAAGCGTGGAGGTTGCCTCCCCTCTCAAACTTCCTGCAATGACTTCCAAGCCTGGACGGATACTGGAAGCCTTACCCACTTGCACACTAGAGGGGCTTCCTATACCTGGTCCAATAGGAGACTTGGTTCAGCTTACATTGAGCTCCGGCTTCACCGAAGTATCTGCAATGAAGATTTCTTCCGCTTCTGGGACTCCATCAGTTGTAGCACTCTGCCTCGTGCCAAGTCTGTTCGCTACCCCTTTTTGTTAGTGGTGCAACACAACCATCATACTTTTGCTCCTCCTTTTAAATTTCTTAGCATGTGGACAGAGCACTCTAAACGCAGATCAGTCATATTCAATTCTTGGAAGACTAACCATGTTTGTTTTGTCTCAGAAGTTGCGCAATCTTAAACCGACCCTCAAAACTTGGAACAGAAAAGATTTTGGCAACGTTCATCTTTCTGTTGATGCTGCAATGCATAATCTTCAACATAAAATTACTGACGTCGGTATCTCAGATGTCTTATTCAATTCAGAAAAGCAAGCTCAAAAGGATCTTCAAAAGTTTTGCATTTGCAAGATCTGTTCTGAAAAGAGAAATCTAGAATTCATTGGCATAAATGTGGCGATAGAAACACTGCTTTTTTCCATAACTTTGCCACTGTCAAACAGAAAATGAAAAGAATCTCTTCCTTGTGCAGTGACAATGGTCTTTTAACTGATCAAGTTGATATAGAAAATTGCTTCCTTCAATACTTCACGGATATTTTTGCTGCGGGAAACAGTTGCAGTCAAAATAATCTCATCTGTGATGTAATCCCAACACTTGCTACTCCCCTGGACAATGATATGCTAGCTGCTATCCCTTCCATGGAAGATGTCAAAAACGTTGTTTTCAGTATGAACAAAGACGGAGCTCCTGGACCCGATGGTTTTGGCGGTTTTTTCTACCAAACATAATGGGATCTCATAGCAAAGGACGTCTGTAACTCTTCCCTTCAGTTTTTTAGAAAAGGATGAATTCTCCCCTCTCTCAACTCAAACAACTTCCTCATCCCTAAGTTTCCCACAGCTGATTCAGTTGAACAATCCAGGCCTATAGCGCTTGCAAACTTTCAGTTTAAAATTATCACCAAAGTGCTTGTAGACCGCTTGGCTGTGATTGCTCAAAAAATCATTTCAGAAAATCAGAACGATTTTTAACTGTATCAATTCAGCCTCGGAAGTGGTTAATTTGATGAAGAAGAAAGTTCATGCGGGGAAATCTTGCAATCAAGATTGATATCAAAAAAGTGTTTGATACGTTAGACTGGGGTTTCTTATTGAATGTCTGTCTGCATTCGACTTCAATGACACTTTTTGTTCCGGGATCCACATTATTTTGCAATCAACCATGTTATCCATTTCCCTCAATGGCCACTCTTTCGGTTTCTTTGCTTACAAGAGAGGGGTGAGACAGGGAAGCTCCCTCTCACCTCTTCTTTTTTGTATTGCGAAAGAAGTGTTAAGTAGGGGAATCTCTGATTTGGTTCATAACGGCTTGTTGACTCCTATGGCTAGTCCTTCTCATGCTAGGACCCCCTCACACATCTCACACATCCTATACGCAGATGATATGATTGTTTTTTGTAGAGGGACCAAGAACAACATCAAGAACTTAGTGAGTCTCCTAGGAAAGTATGTTGCAGCTTCTACTCAATGTGTGAACAAAGATAAATTAGTTTTCTTCTCTGGAGGCATCCCTCAATATCGCATTCAGAGCATTTCCTCTATTCTTGGTTTTCAGGATGGTTCTTTACCTTTTACTTACCTTGGTGTTCCGCTTTTTCAAGGGAAACCAAGAAGAATTCATTTGCAGCCTATAGCGGATAGAATAAAGCTGAAATTGGGGTCTTGGAATAGTAATTAATATCTTTCATGGGGAGGACAGTTCTAGTGAAGTCAATCATTCATAGCATGTTAGCCTACAACTTCCATGTCTACCTATGGCCCAAATCTGTACTCAAAAAAATTGACAAGTGGATAAGAAATTTTGTTTGGAGTGGCGATGTGGATTCCAGAAAAGTTGTCACAGTGGCTTGGCACAAGGTATGTAAGCCTTTTGAGGAAGGGGGTCTTGGGTTAAAGTCAGTCACTAGCATTAATAGAGCCACCATGATCAAATTAGGTTGGGAGATGCTATCCTCTAATCTTCATTGGGCGCAGCTGTTGAGAGCTAGAGTTTTCAGGAATCGTCATATTACAAGCACTCACATCTCCTCCAATATCTGGAATGGTATCAAAGGGTCCTTTAATCCTGTTCTTGACAACACGGCTTGGCTTGACAATGCAAAAGTCAGTTTCTAGAGAGATAACTGGATTTTTCCTAACATTGCAGATCGTTTGCACATTCCTGATCACATTCGTCCTAAGCTTCAAGCAATGGTGAGTGAATTTTGGTCGAGTCTTCCACCGTTTCTGGTTAATAATTTCCCCCACATTGTTGCTTTGATAGAAGAAATCTCTATCCCTGTTGTGCACAAATGCGATAAACTAGTTTGGAAAGAGTCCATCTCTGGGGACCTCTCCCTAAAGGATTCTTATCCTTTTCTACATAATAAGTTGCCAACAGATGACAACCTGAGAAAGAGAGGTATCATTGTTGTTTCTGTAATTGGCTGTTTAGTAAGCTCAATTACGCTATTGATTATTCGTCTTTGCAAAGTCTCCCCTTTATTTGTGATCTAAATAGAGCTTCTCAAGTTCAAGATGTTATCATTGCAGCAATCACTTTCTCCTTCTATCACATATGATCAAGAAGAAATAAGTGCAGATTTGAAGATATAAATCTATCTTTCAGGCAGGTCATCCTATCCATTGAAGCTGGGGTTCATCTTTCTGGTAACGCATTTCCTGGGTGCATGTCAAACTCGCTTTCAGATTTCAATAGTTGAAAGCAATTTTCAATTATTGGTCATCCGAGAAAGGCTGATAACATAAAGCAGGTTGGTGGTCTGTCCGGTTAGCCCTTGGATAAAATGTAATTCAGATGGCTCTGCTAGGGAGACCCCAGGTGTGGCTGGTTGTGGGGAATTGTTTATAGATGATGGTTTTTTATTTTGGGTGCTTTTGCGCATAATTTGGGTATCAAGTTACTGTTTTTTGATGAGGTTATGGCCGCTATTACTGCCATGGAAATTGCTAAAGCTAATACCCGGTTCTACTTGTGGCTGGAAACAGATTCTTCTTTGCTGGTCACAGCTTTCCATAGGCCTCACCTCATCCCTTGGTCATTACAAAATCGTTGGTTTAACAGTACAGCTTCCTTCTTCCCTAACAAACTTAGGATCTCCCCACATTTACCGTGAAGGTAATGCCTGTGCAGACAGGTTAGCTAACATTGGTGCACACAACTCAGATTTGGTGGGATTCACCACCTGCTTTTATATCGCAGGATCTTCTTAGGTATAGAAAGGGTTTACCTTCTTACAAATTCAAATAGTTAAGTTCTCCTTGGGTTTGGTTTGGTCCCCCAAGTGTTTTGTTCATCCTTTCTTATCAATATATTTTTGGTGTGTGCGGCAGTGGATCAATAGGCGTAGCGGTATCAACCTAGTTGGGATTTCTACTCCTATTGAAATGCATTAACATGTCCCTTTTGCTTTAAAAAAAAATGTCAATGCATCCACCATATTCATATTTTTACACTTCTTCTAAATCATAATTTCAATTTTAGGATTCCTTATGCAAAAATCTGAGAAAGTGAGTGTATCATTCTATTCTATAGTAAATACAGAGAAACTTACTGGCAAATGGTACTTTTTTTCCTTCTAGCTAAAAACCGGCTTTCAAAAAGTATTTTTGGGAATATGTTAAGTTTTTGACACTTTTGGTAAAATTATGTTGTTAAATATTGCTTAAATGGTAATGTTACGATCCACACTTTGAAATTTATATATTATAAATAGATAGGCCAATGTACTAGACTTATAAACAACCTTTGAATGGTCTCCCCCTCCTTCGGGAGGGAACCTTGAAGTGTAATGTTGACGCTACATTCTTTGGGGACAGTCATTCTTTTGGCTTGGGTGCTTGTGTTCGAGACGAAGGAAGCAAGCAAAGTTTGTTTGGATCTATCAAACTATAAAAATTTATTTTGTAAAGAGACAAGCGAATTCAGTAGTTAACACTCTAGGGCAACTGAATTCCAAGCTGGCCCCTGTAACCTTACTAGTATTCCTGATTATATTGTTGACCTTTTGTTGAAGGAAATAATATAAGTCTGTTCCAGTAAACAACAAAAAAAAAAAAAAAACATTATTGTATTAATACTTTTTGATTTATTATGTCAATATCTTTTAATATCTTGTAATTAAATATGATGCATAGGTTCCATCAAAAGCTTTATTGAGTTTAATTACTCTTTAAAACATTGTAGGTTCGATGATAATTCGAAAGTAATCTTAGTGGCGAAAGCTTCTTCCTAATAGCTACTCCAAAAAATTATAAAGCTCAATGAAGTCTTTATTTTTTTATTAAAAGAATGTTTCATGCACGTTCCTTTTAAATATTACTCTATAGCATTATGTGGGTCATCACTCCATAACTTTTGCTCAAAATCTGTCTTGCAAACATCAGAGCTGAAGGAGTTAATTAGAGTCTTGTAGCATAGCTTTACGATGGAATCATTGATGATAGTGCTTCACACACGTCCTAGAACATTCAAGTCTCTAAATCGAGGCAAAGAAATTACTACATAAAAATAAAATCTACTTACATGCACCTACACAAACACACAAGTACACCAGACAGAATAGCAAAAATAACCACGTGCAGCAATTCTCTTCAAAGTTCAAGCATATACACAGCAAAAATAATGCGCCGACAGACTAAATAACTTCAATGAAATCACATAATTTACCTCGTGGATGATGGAACCATATACATTTGTGACCCACCATATTTTCATACTTTATTGTTTAATTACTTTTTTCTAATAAAAGTCAAAAAAGTTATGGCGGCATAGATTATGATTGATTATGGAGTCAAACAATGGTCCACACTGCTTATTTTTGCCTGGAAAATAGGATAACCTAACATGGGCAAATAGAGTAAGAACAATATTAAATCAGTTTACAATATTTCTTAAAGCATTTGAATTTATTTTATATATTTAATTAATATGTTAAATTATTTATTTTTAATATTTTTATAAATAATAAAAATTCTAAAAGATTTATAAGAAGATGTAATATTACTGCGTGAGCAATGATCCTCCACACAAAGCAAGTCCCTGAATATTAAGATTTAAAATGATACTAGCTATTTTTGAATAAAAAACAAATTATTACTAGCTAGTAACTCTCTATACTTGGAAAAAAAATATTAAAGACAACTTTGCTGTGTAATCTCCATGATCGTAGATGTTGCATCACTACAGGAAATCAATGCATTAGTAATAAAGTTTTACATTTTTTATACTAATTAATAACAATGTTTGTCACTAATACTTACATAATGATCAATGATTCTCTATGTCATCTGAATCTCATTTATTTTTTGTTGAATGATTCATTTAGTACTAAGCAGCTTGGTTCAATTCAATTCATCTGAATCAGTGAATTGTTACAGACAAAGTTTGTTTCGCTTAAACCGTTACACAATTCAGCTCAATTTACTCGAATTGTTACGAATTTGGTTGGGTTCAACTAAACCGCTTTTTACAATCCAGTCCATATCTAAAATATTTCGGTTTGATTAATCTAGCTTGACCACCCCTAGCTCCCATAATGCTTCCTTTTATAACAGAAAGAAAAGAGAGATCACAACTTACTCGAATGTATTTTCCAATTCTAGCTATATTCATTTGTTTAATTAATGATTCATGCATGTCACAATAAAGAACTTTGTTCTTGAAATATATAGTTAAGACTTTAATTTTTAAACTTATGTATAAGTGTGTTAGAAGAAGTCAATTTCTTAAAAAGGTTTTAGTGGTCTCACTAACTAGTCGAAGACCTAGTCTTTACTTTCCAAAGGAGTACCCTACCCAAAAGAAAAATGATCATGTTACTCTAGTAATTTAACCGCGTAAAATCCAAATAGTGTTAGTTTCCACATTGATCATGAAATAATGCAACCAACCATGTACCTCATCAAGGCACGTGTTATTTTACATCTTACTGACAAGATTCGTTGTTCTGAATCCATATTTCTCAATCAACCCTACGTTGACCTCGTTATGTGGAAAGTTCAACGATGGAGTAAGTAACTAATCCATGAGACCATCAAGATTCATCCCTTTCTAATTATGCCTTACTACCTCTTTAGCTTATCCTCTCAGCACATGTACAACACTGCTTTATTCATTGTATATATTAATAACAATCTGATAATCACTACGTAGACATGCATGTCAAAAGGTAGTCCAATTTCCAAGCAGGTATTGGATTTTAATCTAATTAAATTCAAATAATTGACAATACGAGACATATTAAATGTATCGTTATTTAACTTTTCAATTAACATGTGTGAAAGATTGCATATCAACTATGATCATTCTGTAAAAAATAAAAAAAAATAAAAAAAAACCCTAGTACTTTCACCAAAATAATAGTACTATTTAATAGAGGATACGTCTGACGAGTTAAGATACACTTAAATTATAAAAAAATGTTAAATATTATTCTAAATTGATTTATTGAACTACCGTTATCAACTATTATTAGACCATCAACATATATTTAGTCATATAAATTTTATGCTCAAAATGATTAGTAGACTAATGGATAAAATATGTTTTTTTCATGTATTTTCGATCAAAGTTGTTTTCGTCTTTCTAGTTTTAAATCCTATACTTTAAAATATAAGCAAATTATTAAATATAGTGTTTATTTAGGGTATATTTGACAAAGTTATATGAAAAATTAGCTTTAAAGTTGTTTTCGTCTTTCTAGTTTTAAATCCTATACTTTAAAATATAAGCAAATTATTAAATATAGTGTTTATTTAGGGTATATTTTGACAAAATTATATAAAAAATCAGCTGAAAGTTGAAAAGTCAATTGGAAGCGAAAAAGTTAACTAAGAACATGAAAATAAAAAATTATCTTATTAAATTAAAAGTGATCAATAAAATTAGTAATTGAAATAATTAAAAATATAAAATGACATAAAAATAATAATATTAAAATTTATTTAAAAAATGTAACAAAAATGAATAAATATATCAAAAATAAAAAAATTAGAAATTAGCATTTTTAAAAATGGTATTTTAAATAGCGTTTTAAAAAATATTAAAAATTACTAAAAAAAACTTATTTATCGAATAATCATATAATTTTTTTAACTATTAAAAAATACTAAAAATTAATAAAAATGTTTTACTGAATATTACATTAATCTTTCAATTGTCATTGTATCGTGATTAAATATATCTAGTTTTTAAAGTATAACAATCAAATTGATACATTTAAAACTACAAAAACTAAAATTAAATTTGAATGCAATTATTGAAAAAATAACGTGTAGACTAATTATATGATCAAGTAATATACTACATGTTAGTGTTCATGAACTAACTTACCTAATTTGAGATTGAGTCATGTCAGAGCACAATAAAATTTAATGGTGCAAAGCACAGTTTTCAATTTGTTATTATCCACTGTAAACTCTCTACTGTCACGTGCGGAAGTGTTCACTGGAGCCACGTACTACAAGACTCGTTCAATGTTTTTGTCTATGTTTTCACTTTTCAGTATCACCATTCACCACCACACTTTCCACTTTTTTCAATATATTTTCCATTTACTACCCTTGTCGGTGTCTTTACCTTTCTGGGACCGGAGGATATATATGCAAATGCATTACAACTCATTCGCCAGAAAAGGCCCCATACTAGCACAGAACAAAAATGATAGACCAAGAATAACAATAATAACATAACACATATACTTGCTAGTCACAGTGGTATATTTTGATTGAGAATCAAATAGAATTACAGATACAAATTAAGGCACATTGCCATTTCTTTTGTTACATAGCTCAAACAGGTATACATACCATAGCATAGCAGCAGCAATAAATGATGATATAAATTATCAGCAATACAGGCAATAACCCCAAATTGAATTTTGTATCAGCACTTAGGTGTGGCCTTCATGAAATCAAGTAGATGGGAACTTTATGGTAGTGGTAATAAAAATAGGAGATGAAATCTTAAATTATATGTTTTGGTAGGTTCTTTGGCGACAGGAACATTATTCATCAGCAAAGTTAAATGAATAATTCGCACCAATATCATGATGATCCAAATTAAATGTCTCGGTCTCTGGCGCACTCTGGAGAGACTTGAGGGTAGCGTTTGCGATCGGAGCAGTAGTTGTAGATGGTGTATTTCTGGCGAACCCAGGTGAGTTTTTGCCACTGAGCAGCATCAAGGTCACGGAACTCTGGTTGATCCCACCACCTCTTGCCTTGTGTGTCACAGAACTTGGCATTCACTGAGGCCTCACAACCATCAATGTGGAAGCCCTTGTAGGAGGCTACGAAGGGGGCTTTGGACCAATCTGTTTTCTCCAAACCACCCCTTGTGGCCCAGTCATCAGCATTCCACAAACTGTTGTATATCTTCATTGGTTGGTTAAATGGGAACTTCACTCCCAAGTCATTGCTGTTTTTGAACACCCTTATTGGGTAGTCATCCACATAGAAACTGCACACCCCACATTTGGATTCCTTTCAGTAGTAATAATAATGTTATGTAGACAAATTTCTAAAAATAAAAGAGAATCAAATTTAGTGGTAAAAATATCTTCATTGATACCACAAAAATTTAGTGACGAATTTTAAAAGTTATATATAAATTGTTTCATTACTTATTTGAATTTTTCTTGAATATGATTTCTGTGTATTGGGGGAACAAGATGGTGGTGAAAAAGGAAGGTGAATTTGTTACTTTTTGAGCGAAGAAGTAAATATATACTTACACAATCTGGTACATGTTCCATAGCACTGAGTATCTGTGGTATTCTCTTGTAGGGTCAAACCAGAGGTAGATTCTTTGTTCTCTGTCACCCTTGCCACCAGTGAAAACATTTGTTTGCAAAATGTAAGGTTGCCCGGTTCTGTTTCCCAAGAACTCAAAGTCTATTTCATCATGTTCTGAGTTTGTGGATGATAACTGCATAGTGCCCATCACAGCCAAAGAAAGGGTCACATAACAAAAACTGGGAAAACAAATTGATAGAGAAACTTGAAAACAAAACAGAGAATTGTTTTTCTTACATAGAAAGCAGTGACTGTGCCAGCTGAATCACCAGGAACCAATTTTATATGCATGCTGAAGTGACCAAACAGGTAGGATCCTTTGGATTGGAAGCCAGTACCTGCTCAAAATTGCATGAGTATAATGAAATTTTTTATAGCATTTCATTTACTTTATATATCATATCATATTAGGTAGCATTAGCATACATATATAGTTATATACCAGTGTACTTATCAAGATGAAGCTGAATCTCAGAACCACCATTGAGGTATTTGATGTGATCAAAGGCCCAAGTAGGCACATAGTTTCTGCCAAATGGCACATCAATTGGTGTTCTTGGGTTGGCGGCGAAGGAAGCAGAAGCAAGTGATAACAAAATCAGACAAGTCCACAAAGAGGAACCCATTTTTTCTTCTTTGTGTTTCAACTTGTGTTGTGATACGTCCTTCTTTTGCATTCCAACGGGTATATATAGGCACAAAGACCCTGCTTGGACCTCTTTAATGTAAGGACATAATATTACAGATTATTATAATTAATTTGTAATTATTAGTATCAAAATCGTAGTTATGTATTAAGCAACTCAAGAGTTATTGTAAATTTTATGTATTTGTCTTTGATTCTTAGATAAAATAAATCTATATTAATGTATTTATTGTTTTAGCAATATAAGATTAATATGTTATTGTTGCATATTATTTTACATAGTTGATGTTAATAATGACAGATTAATTTTAATAATTTGTTATACATAACGCGCTTATAGCTAGCATTCACTGCTGGCTTGTCATCAATGACTTTTATTTAAATTATCATAATATTCATTATATTTGAGGCCTTATTTTTCATTTTTATTTTGTCCAAAAAAGTGTATCTTAAAATAAGTGTTACACAATAACGAAAATTAATAGATAAATAAATAAAATAAAATACTTATAAAATTAATTTTATTAAATAAATGAAATAAAATAGTACTATTAATATTAAATTTAAAAATTAAAATGACATTTATTAAAGATATTAATGAAAAAAAGTAATTAATATTAAATTAAAAATTAAATATAATATTTATTTGAAATTTTTTCTCTCAAATACGATGTTTATTTTAAGACGGTTTAATATACGAAATACTTCCGCTTAGCTTGTTTAATGATTAGGTTTCTGAATTTGAGCTAACACACACATGAGAATTATTTCTCATAAATGTATTAGGCCAACTTAACATCTCCCAAGAAGAAATTTAAACTCAGTTGATGAGAAAAGCTAGCGTGGAAGATTATCCTTACCGTGCAATTCAAAAAAATGATGTTTCTAACAAGGATAAAAAAAATGATGCTTCTAACATTATTTTCTTTTACGAGATTCTGAAATCCTTTTGCATATTAATTGGGAAAATAGTAACGCAAATATTAATTAGTATCTTAATGACATCGGTTAAAAGAGAATAAACAATTTTTTTTATTGATATACAGAAAAATATGCATTCCCACAAATTTAAAATGTTCTTCAATGTAATTCCAACAAAATCTTTATATCTCAGGATACTGGTTATCAGGATCAAAATTGTAACTTTGTGAGTTGATTTTGGATACTTCCTCATTGTGAAACATTGCTTCCTGTTTAGTAAAAATTAACTTGGCACACCATTAAAGGACGGATCATTCTCCACATAGGAAAAAAAGTTATCAACATCAAGAAGTGTTTTAGAGCAACATTACCACATTAAAATTAAACACATCATGCTAGTTGTCACATAACAAGTATCAAGAAGTTTTAGAAGTGTTTTTAATATTCCATAGGAATGAGTGTATGTTGGAAAAAGAAAACAAGCGCACAATAGTATATTCAGTTTTGGAATTGTATTCCTCAAACTCAAGACAGAAATTGGATATAGTATCACTGGATCAAGTAGCAACATCTCGCTATTGAAGTTTCTTTCTTCTTTTTCATTTTCTTTTTATAACACCTAGCTATTGAAGTTACTATTTCCATTTAGGGATCAAATATAATTTGCAGCGAAAAATATTAAAGAGAATATAAAAGGTGGGATTGGGAGGTACCAATTGTCAGTCGTTTTCAGTATAAGGACCCCGTGCGTGGTGTTTGGTTTGGCTTTGGCTATTAACTTAACACACAACATGTCCTTTGTAATATTGTAAGGTTGTATTATTAATATTGTAAGGTTGTACCAATTTACGTCGAATATTAATATAATATATTTATTATTAATATAAACCCATAATTTTTATATTAATAATTTATCTTGTTTTAAATAAAATATAATAACAGCTCTTAATATTTAATACTTTTTCTGTTAATAAATGCATTTTTTTAATACAAAATATGCACATTTGTACCCAGAAAAGATAATACAGCATGCATATATTTATAGCTTACTGGAAACCTGGGGCCGTTTTTCGCAAGGCTGGCAAAAGCGTAAGCCACCGAAGTCTTAGCTTGATATCCCAAAAAAAAAATTGGGACTTTTATGGTCTCGTTTAGGAAAATTTTAAAATTTAAATTGAAAAGAAAATGAAAGAAATGAAAATTTTTAATTTTTTTTTATAAATTAATTTATACTTCCATTTTATTCCTATTTTTTTCAATTAAATAGAAGAAAATATTTCTTAAATTGTATTTTTTTTACTTTCTTTCTTATCAAAAGAATCATTAATTTTAACTTAACTCTAATGGATATATCTTTGGTCCAAATAAAAGTTATATAATGGTAAAAAAGTACGTATATTACCTATAAATTATTTATAAAAAATGTCATTATTACTTTGACTGACATAAATTTTAAATTAACATTAATATATTAGAAAATAGCAATGTTTCTAGAAATGTTAAATTTATTGATGATATTATCAATTAAACAAAGTAGTATTTATTTTGTTAAATAAATTAAAAGCCTTATTAGCATTCTCATCACCTGCGCAACAATTTGTAACATTTATTTAGATGATTTTTCATTCTCATCTCCTGTGCAACAATTTTAACATTTTCGTGGATTATTAAAATTAACATTGCATGCACTTGTATAGGTAGGGCTTGTTTTTCAGACTCAAAATAATTTTCAATTTGGATTGACATTTTATAGACCCCACTTTTCTCGATTCTGCTGCGTACGGTTTGATATGACCAATAAATGTCACACCGAACGGACCCAATTCAAATCGGTCTAATCGAGCAAGCCTGGTTTTCTTCCATTTCAAGACGTTCCTTCACTTTGACGAGGTCACCACCATGTTTGATTTTAAATATACATGTAATGTATATCATAAAATTTTAAGGTATGAACTATTATGCATAAAGACTAAAAAGTTGATTCAATTATACAAATGTTTAACAAAATTATCATTATCATTTAATAAAAGTCAAGTCATAAGCTATTCGATTATACTTAAAAATTTATTTAAATTATTACCTGAAGTTTTAATATTTGAGACTTCTAAGTTTTGTTTTCCTAAAATAAATAAACGTGTAAAGTAATAAGATACAAATTTATTGGCTAATCTTTGTATTTTTTTTTTGGGGGCGGCGGGGGGGTGGCTAGCCCCATTAATTCAGCAAAAATAAAAAATAAAATTATTTATCAATAATTTAAAATGTTAAGATTACAAGGTACTTTAATTTAAACCAATAATACATGTAATTTTATTCTCTTAATTAAAAACTTTGTCATTTTAGAGCCTCTCTCTTTATATATATATATATATATATATATATATATATAATCAATTCTTATCTAATGAAATAGAATTAGTACAATTCATTTGTGGATCGAAGAATTGTACTTAGGAGTAACATTAATTACTGATCGCCAGCATAACAAGTCCTTAGGTTGTCCATATGCATGGTATTTGAAACCTGACAGATAAATCATATCTAACGTCTTAAAAAAAACAAGATTGAAACTGAAAAAGCACTGCATGTGGCTGCATAAGTGGATACAAAGATGTGACTCAGTTATTCAGGAATAGCTAGTAGGTGGAACGTACAAAAACAGGATCACATGATTATTTGGTATAAGATAAGCCATGTTTATGCAATAATTATACGAATTATTAGTTGTTATACAATTGAAAGGGCCAACCCTCCCCTTTTTCGTTAATGATCGTGGGGTGTAGGGCCGGGCTCTGATAAAACCCTCTTGTGGGGAAATACTAAATCAGGAATCAAATCCAGAATATATGAAGTTAGGATAAGTGTCAAGGCTTGCGAGATTTGTTATTGCATTATAATAATATGTTGGGAAAGGCACGAATGTACAGTGGAAAAATTGCACAAATATGCAATGGTAAATAAAATCTTTTCTGCTTGAGTGAACCTGTGAGAAGCGTAATATATTGCAATCCAAAAATCCAAAAGTGCAGAAAAATAAAGAGATAACAGCAAGAAGAACACCAACAATTTTAACGTGGAAAACCCCCAATGTGAGAGACAAAAAACTACGGGACCAAGTCCAGAAAATTCTCCACTATGTAAAATATCAAAGAGTACAGCAAAGAGTTTCTACAACAGAACCTCACAAATAAATGCCTACTCACTCTTAAAATAGTGGAAATCAACAATGCAACAATATTCAAATAGAGACCCACAACAGGGTAAAAATATCTTCTGCCAAAATATAAGAGAAATAAAATTCTGAGTATACCATATGAAAGCCCACAATTTTAGGAACAATTGGCTGAAATTTCATCCAAAACAGAGCACAAATGAGTATCCAACCAATACTGCAAAATGAGCAAAGCTGTATTTCTCTCGTTGATGGTGCAGGAGAAAAGCACAGGTGCGGCGCTGCTTTCTTTCTTTTATTCCCGTATGATGCTTTCTTCTTTTTTTTTTTTAAGTAATAAAAGTGGTTGGGCTCACTTGAGGAGGCCCACCAACAAACTCCCCCTACGACTCAAGTGGAGGCAAATGCCAAACCGGCAATAAATCGACAAGCTTCAAACTTCCACTTTGGTAGTGTCTTTGTCATCATATAAGAACCATTATCATTTGTATGAATCTTTTCAAGTTCCAATAACTTTGAATTTAAAACATCACGTATCCAATGATATCGCACATCAATATGTTTAGATCTACCATGGAATGTAGGATTTTTACCAAGGTGAATAGCACTCTGACTATCACAAAATAAAATATACCTCTGCTGCTCAAAACCAAGTTCCTGCACAAACTTTTTCATCCAAAGCAACTCTTTACATGCTTCAGTAATAGCAATGAACTCAGCCTCAGTTGTAGACAATGCAACACATTTTTGTAACTTAGACTGCCAAGCCACAGCTCCCCCTGCAAAGGTAATCAAATAGCCAGAAGTAGATTTTCTAGAATCAACATCCCCTGCCAAGTCAGAATCAGTGTAACCACAAAGAATAGGCTCTCCAATTCCAAAACACAGTTTCAAATTAGAAGTACCACGGAGATATCTCAACATCCACTTTACAGCTTTCCAATGCTCAATACCAAGATTGGAAAGAAAACGACTAACAACACCAACTGCATGGGCTATATCAGGCCTAGTGCAAACCATTGCATACATCAAACTTCCTACTGCAGATGCATAGGGAATAGATTGCATGTCTTCTTTTTCTTTATCACTAGAAGGAGCTTGTCTAGTGCTAAGCCTAAAGTGTGAAGCCAGAGGTGTACTTACCACTTTAGCTTTATCCATATGAAAACGTTGAAGTACTTTCTCGATGTACTTCTATTGTGACAACCACAACTTCTTGGCTTCTCGATCACGAGTAATATGCATGCCAAGAATCTGTCTTGCTGGTCCTAAGTCTTTCATTGCAAAAGACTTGCTAAGCTCCTTTTTCAACCTGTTAATTCTAGACAAATTATGACCAACAATCAACATGTCATCAACATATAACAACAAAATGATAAAATCACTATCAGAGAATTTCTGCACAAAAACGCAATGATCTGAAGTAGTCTTCTTGAATCCTTGTTGGATCATGACAGACTCAAACTTCTTGTACCACTGCCTCGGGGCTTGTTTCAACCCATACAAACTTTTCTTCAACTTGCAGACATAATTCTCTTTACCTTTCACCACAAAGCCTTCAGGTTGCTGCATGTAAATTTCTTCTTCCAAATCACCATGAAGAAAAGCAGTTTTCACATCCATCTGCTTAACCTCTAAGTCAAGACTGGCTGCCAAACCAAAAACCACTCAGATGGAGGACATTTTAACAACAGGAGAGAAGATTTCATCAAAATCAATGCCCTTTTTCTGACGATAGCCTTTGACAACTAATCTCGCCTTGTATTGTGGAACAGAATTGTTTTCTCCAGTCTTTAATCTATAAATCCACCGATTTTGCAAAGCTTTCATGTCCTTAGGCAACTTGACCAACTCAAAAGTATGATTATCATACAAAGACTTCATCTCATCCCCCATTGCTGCAATCCATTCTTTCCTGTACTCATTCTCCATGGCCTCTTCATAGCACTCAGGTTCTCCCCCGTCAGTGAGGAGCACATATTCATCAGATGAATAACGAATAGAACGCAAATGCTGTCTAGAAGACCTTCTAAAAGGAACATCAGACTCAACAAAATTACCAACATCATCATTATCAACATTCTCAACTGGATCATCTGGAATATGAGTAGGGGCATCATCATGATTGTCAAAATCTGCTACATCAGGCATATCTGTATCAGGAATTGGATCAAAATCAACTAAACCATCAGTACTTGAAGACTCTGATTTCTCTGCCTTCCCAATGTCTTCAATGGTTTGATCTTCCATAAAAACGACATCGCGGCTTCTAACAAGCTTCTTTCCAACCGGATCATAAAATCTATAGTCAAATTCATCATGGCCATAACCAATGAAGATACATTCCTTTGTCTTGACATCTAACTTGGACCTTTCATCCTTTGGCACATGCACAAATGCTTTACAGCCAAAAACACGAAGATGGTGATAGGAAACATCCTTCCCACACCACACTCTGTTAGGAACATCAGCCTGTAAAGCAACAACAGGAGACAAGTTAATAACATGTGCAACAGTACATAAAGCCTCACCCCAGAAAGAAGCTGGTAACTTTGCTTTAGAAAGCAAACATCTGACTCTCTCCATCAATGTCCTATTCATCCTTTCTGCCAAGCCATTGAGCTGAGGAGTCTTGGGGGGCGTCTTCTGGTGTCGAATACCCATCTGTCTGCAATATTCATCAAAAGGTCCACAATACTCACCACCATTATCAGTACGAATACATTTCAGTTTCTTCCCTGTTTCTCTCTCAACCAAAACCTGAAACTGTTTAAAAACACCAAGCACTTGGTCTTTAGTCTTCAAGACATAAACCCAAAGCTTTCTAGAATGGTCATCTATAAAAGTAACAAACTACAGTCCATCGCTGAAAGTCTTAGTCCTCATAGGACCACAAAGATCTGAATGCACCAACTCAAGTACCTCTGATTTCCGAGAGGGAGGATGACTCTTAAAAAAAACTCTATTTTGTTTCCCAGCCAAACAATGAGCACACTTTTCTAACCTTGCACATTTTAAACCTATAAGAAGATTCTTCTTGGCCAAACAATTCAGTCCCTTCTCACTAATGTGACTCAGTCTCTTATGCCATAAATCTGACGAGTTATCACAGTCAACAACATTTATAGCATCAACTAAAACAGAAGCTTTCATCCAATACAAACCAGAAAACTTCTTACCTCGTGCCATAATCAAGGAACCCTTAGTGAGCTTCCACTGTCCACCACCAAAGGTATTAAAATAACCATCATCATCTAGAACACTAGTAGAAATCAGATGCAAACGGATGTCTGGTGCGTGCCTGACATTCTTCAAAATCAACTTTGTTCCTATGCTGGTTTCCAAACAAACAGTACCAATGCCAATCACCTTTGACGTATCGCTATTA
>PYAF01001297.1:2578474-2600540 GCA_007407185.1 Glycine tomentella | reverse complement strand
TTGCACTAGCAGTGACAACATTATCACCATTCTCATCATTTCTCTTTTCTTGCTTGCCTTTGTTATTGTTCTTCAGCTTATAACAAAACTTTTGAAGATGACCTTTTTTACCACAATAATTGCACTTGTAAGTTTTTTGCTCAGACCTTGATTTGCTTCTGCGCTTGCTTTTACCTCTGTGACCTCCTTCTTGATCCCTGTTTGTACTTCTCCCCCTGTTTTCAGTGACCAAAACCTCTGCCTGTGAAGAGGATGCCTGCTGAGTACGTCGTCTGACTTCTTCATTCAAAATAGTAGTTTTTACAAAATCCATGGTCACAATACCACCAGGAGCAGAACTAGTCAAAGTAACACGGAGATTTTCCCAAGAATCAGGTAAAGTATTAAGCAACCAAAGTCCCATAATTTCATCTTCAAATTTTACACCCATGCCAGACAACTGATCAAAGCAACCTTGAAAATCACTCAGGTGATCAGAAATAGAAGTACCTTCCTTATACCTCAAATTCATAGCCTGTTTCAGCAAAAACAATTTGTTGTTGCCAGTTTTAGAAGCATACAAGGTTTCAAGCTTGTCCCACAAAGTTCTGGCGTGTGAATCATTAGCAATATGATTTAAAACATTATCATCTACCCATTGACGAATAAAACCACAAACCATCTCATGCTCAAAAGCCCATTCTTCATCAGATTTATTATCAGGTTTCTGAGCAGCAAACACAGGTAAATGTAATTTTTTCACAAATAGTAAATCTTTCATCTTACCTCTCCACTTGTGGTAATTAGTTCCATTCAAACTAATCATTCTACCGTAATTAGGCTCCATCATTTAATCAAGCAAATTTCCCAGAAAAAATAAACCAGCTTTGATGCCAGCTGTTGGGAAAGGCACGAATGCACAGCGGAAAAATTGCACAAATATGCAATGGTAAATAAAACCTTTCCCGCTTGAGTGAACCTGTGAGAAGCGTAATATACTGCAATCCAAAAATCCAAAAGTGCAGAAAAATAAAGAGATAACAGCAAGAAGAACACCAACAATTTTAACGTGGAAAACCCCCAATGTGAGGGACAAAAAACCACGAGACCAAGTCCAGAAAATTCTCCACTATGTAAAATATCAAAGAGTACAGCAAAGAGTTTCTACAACAGAACCTCACAAATAAATGCCTACTCACTCTTAAAATAGTGGAAATCAACAATGCAACAATATTCAAATAGAGACCCAGAACAGGGTAAAAATATCTTCTGCCAAAATATGAGAGAAATAAAATTCTGAGTATACCAGATGAAGCCCACAATTTTAAGAACAATTGGCTAAAATTTCATCCAAAACAGAGAACAAATGAGTATCCAACCAATACCGCAAAATGAGTAAAGCTGTATTTCTCTCGTTGACGGTGCAGGAGAAAAGCACAGGTGCGGTGCTGTTTTCTTTCTTTTATTCCCGTATGATGCTTTCTTTTTTTTTTTAAGTAATAAAAGTGGTTGGGCTCACTCGAGGAGTCCCACCAACATAATACAACTCAATCACAAAGTTTGTAGATAATTAAATCGGTCAAAGATTAATTTTTTTAATTTAATAAGTGATTTCAAATTTAAAATTTAAGTATTGAGTTAACTTAATAATATTGAGAAAAATAATTTTATTATTCATATTTGTCTTACATGACTCAAACATTAATAATAGAAGGATCAATATTTTTTATTTTTTTTTACAAAAGGCAAAGAAAGAGGCATCGAGGAATGGTGGAGTATCTCAATTATGTTGCCACCCACCAGCTGGTACGTACCCACACCATGCACTGACCCACCAAAACCCAAGCTAATGAGAGATGAATCTATACTGAAGCATGCCACCAAAAAGAGTTCCTATTAGTTACATTGATTACCTTCTTTGTATACGCAAGTGACCTTGAAATTAAACTGTCTAAGAATAGAGAGACAATTTTTTCCACCTGTTACGCAACCTCAATGGGACAATATTTGGCTGCTTGAAAGCCATAGTGACCAACTCCGAATCTGTTTCCAGCCATTAGTCGAAGCAAGCTCCATCGCAAAGATGGCTCCCGTAATCTCTACTTCAAGAGATGAACGAATACCAATTAATATAGATGTCAAAGCCCCTGTGATCTCTGAACATGCCCCGGCCCCACACCTCTCAAGGCCAGGGCTACCCTTGGCTGCCACCCAAGCTACAAGAGTTGAGATTTGACTCTTAATGGTGTTGATTCCAGGGAGAAGGTTATCAAATCTGGTTCGGTTCCTGCAATACCAAATGCTGCAAAAGACAAAAGTAATGGCTGCCAATTTAACAATTTTAATTTGCTTGCTACATTCAGCGAAGAAGTATCAATTTGCTCAAAGTAAAAGAGTCCCAAGCCAGCTCCAAAGATGGGTTGCGAACGGACAGTTAAGGAAGAGGTGATTAGAGGACTCTCTCTTAGCAAGCCAAAGGCTACAAGTCGAGTAAGTTATACAACCTCGTCTGCCAAGATTCTCATCCGTTGGGAGCTTCCCATGGAAACTGTTAGAAAAAATAATTAAGAAACTAAAACTATAAACATAAAAGTATAATCAATATATAAACAATTTTTATAACAATAATTAAAAAAAAAAATCTAGGTTGAAACTAGCTATGCCTTATCCTTAGAGAGAGAAACCTCCCAATGCATTGGTAGAATAAATTAATATACATGTATTCTTTTTTTCAAGATATGACAATCAGTTAATCTAATTTTAGTGCAGCAAAAGGATCTCTAACTAAAAAAAATCATGCTCCTAAACATATAGTTGTAATAATATAATATAATTTTATAAAAAGAAGAAATAGGCAAAATGTATTTTGTTGTAGGTGTGTGTCTCTGCCTTTTATTTTTCTTATTTTTTCATAAAAGAAAGTTATCTATAAGCAAAAAAAATAACTATCAAATGTGCTGTCCAAGTATCATAACTAACAAGCTAATAACAAACATAACAATAAATCTTAAAGGTTGCCAAAGGATAAAAAATATTAAAGACTTAGTCAAACACAATTTCTAAAATGAATAAATAGATAGGAAATAGTTTTTATTTTTAAAAAATGATTAAGGAAAAGAAATATATTTACTTTAAGTTTAAAATTATAGAAAAATATCTTTCAACAATCTCCCACTAATTTAAAATATAAAGTAATAAAACAATATAATAAAAACATTTTTAATGAATTATAATACGTTGTGTTTTCAATACAATGAACCTTCCATGTTTGAGCCTTATATCTAGTGCATATGAACTTTCACCTTAGGAAAATGCACTGACATAATTGTCTTGAACTGCATCTCTTTTAATAAGGCTATAGAACACACCACAATACAATGTAGGTGTTCATTTGAGTTCTAATGAGTGATTGCATATTACACGACCTTGCGTATGTATCTTATTTCGTGAGTGTCACTTAGAGATTAGTTCATGTCTCGTAGTGGCTGTTCCACCACCACACTCACTAGGTGAACCCTCAAAGAGTGATATATGACTACCACCTCCACAATCAATTGTCGATAGGTTCATTAAGAGATATTTAAAAATAATTTATTCATTAAATTAAATATAATAACAATACACAAATAATTTTTATAACGATACTTAATACAAAATAAATATAATAACAAAGGAGAATTTAAAAAGAGTTTAGGTTGACATGCACTATGCTCTATCCTTAGAAGAAGAAAAAAATGCATCCATGCGCTGATGGAATAAATTAATATGTATGAACTCCTCTATCAACATATGACAACTCCTTAATTCAATCGAGTGAAACAATTAAAGGATCTCATCAAATCAATTTGAGAACAAAATTGTAACAAACAAAACAAATCTTAAAGATATCCAATGGATAAAAAGACTAAAGACTTGGTCAAACAGGAATAAATAGATAGGAAATAATTTTTATCTTTTAAAAAAATTAATTGAGAAAAAGAAAATTTTAATATAGGAAAATATATTTTTCAAGAGAAAGCATGTCACAAAACAAAGCTTTCAGAGGGAGGTATTGAACCGTCCAGAGGATGGAGAAAAAGGAGTGAGCAGCAATATTGTTAGGGCAGAGAAACATGTAAGCCTCTTTAGGAGTCAATTGGGCATCGGAAGATGAAGAGCAGATCAAGTTATCATCTTCAACATTGAGCGGCACATGAACTTTAGCAATATCACGAGCAAGGCCAGGGAACATTCTCTTAAAAGCTTCTGGGATCAGCCAAGAGTCATTAAACAGAAACAGACTCACTGAAGAGAGATCAACTCATCAGAAGAGACCTCAGGAGGGATCTTTAATTGATCAGCATGCTAGTTGGAAGCCACCTGTCTGTCCAGAAATTGATATTATTGCCATTACCGATTTGCCAAACAGCTTCATTTCTATAAATTGGCTCCCAAAAGTTCCTGGTTGACCTATTTTTCAGGAATTCAAAGATAAAACTTTCCAAGCAAAACGGATGAGAGCAGCTTCATTTAGTCTTCTGATGGCCAACAATAAACATTTAAGTTGTAAGCAAGCATCCCTGAGATAACCGACTTGACTAGCTGCATTCTCCCCATTATAGAAAGTAAATTACCTTTCCAAATAGCATCATACAGGAAAGCCCTTAGCCTTGAATTGTGGTTGCAATCCGTAAGTTTCTTTGTTGGTCTTTCTTTTTCATGCCTAATTACCTAAATATTGAAAAATAAAACTCAATATTCTTAATGCTTAAATAATTAATTTCTTACATTAAAATGGGAATTGGAGTTTCAGACATAAACAAACTAATAAATAGTATGATGCCATAAGGCCCTCAGCCTTGAATTAAAGTTGCAACCTGTAGTTTTCTTTGTTGGTCTTTCTTTTTCCATACCTGAATATGATAACGATTTGGAAGTACTAGTGACTGAAGTTTATTGCGTAATACCAAGTAGAACGAGAAGGACTAGCATCTTCACATTCTCTAATATATTTTTTCTAACATATATGCATTCTATTGACGGTTAAAATTTATTAAAAAATCAACAAAAGAGACTCATTACTTGTATAAAGTTAGATCCACTAAATTAAATTTGTAACTTTCAATCATTTTTTTGTTAATAATAAAGAAATATATTCAAATGAGTGTGTTAGAGATTATGTCAGTATTTCTCAAACCAAATTAACCGGGATGTACCTAGATAATGTGTACTTTAGATAGGAAATAGAGAAACATATAGATATAGCTAGGGTGGTCATTCTATATTAATAAGTAAATGAAATTAAGAATGGAACATAGAATCACGTACTCCCTATAATTGGGTAAGTCTTATATATTCTGGACCAAGGGGCAAAACGATTTAGTTGTTATTCTACGAATATATGGCTTATTTGGTAGTTGATAAGGAAAAAGAAAGGGTTATATTTCTTATCCATCGTTGAAGAGTATGGATTAGACATACAAGCTAGGAACGTGCGTTGTCTTGAAATTGAGAATCCTCACCACATGTGCTTTTATTTTATATCTGACAAAATAAAGCACCAGCAAAACCTGTTTATGTGGAGAATACGTTAGGGATAAATGATACACATATGGTTTCTCATAATTATCACAAAAATGAAATCAAAATTGAGTTCAATAATTGAAGAAAAAATAGTAAGTTCCTGTCGGCCCAAGAGGTTGTGTGTTGTTTAAATTATCTTTTTTTTTATAAAAAAATAATCAAATTAGTTTGAATTAGCCAATTTCTCAAATCAAGACTAGTGACACCAAGAGGAGGAGTTCAGTTGATCGAACAATGTAAGTTGTAGTTAACTTGTACCTGAGTTTGATTCATATGAATCGAAAAGAGTGAAACTAGCTACAATTATTAATGACTACACTTTTAGTTTTTTTTTTATTATATTAAGATTTGTCTTTTATCTTTTAAAAAAATTAATTTAGTTTTTAATGTTTTTAAAATGAGGCATAATGATCATTTAGATTTTGGAACTCGTTTTTGAATTTTTTTTACTAATTCAAAACATGAAACGAGAGAGCTATGTTGATGAGTTTTAGCTTTTTCAACTTTCAGAAATTCAACTTTCTTTTCCTAGCTATATTTTGTTTTGTTTGTTTTCCTTGGCCAGATAGATGATATGCGGGAAGATCAAATTTGCAAATATCACATAGGTCAACCTTCATAGTTTAAGCTTCTGTTTTCTGGTTTACTCAAGGCACGAGGAACACCAACAAAGCACATAAACTTGCATTTTGTCTCGTAGCTTTAGCTTGTCCTGTTTTTTATTTTGTTTTCTTTTTTATTTCTTTATTTTATTTATATTTTTCTGTTTGTAATGGCAGACTGAAATTTCAACTATGTAATCTAATTCCTTTTCTATTTTTATTTTTTTTTTGCATTTTTTAACATATATGTGTTTTCTCCATTTTGTTTAAATTTTCTTTTCAATTTTTTTTCACATTTTTTAGTTTGCCTGGACAAAATTGAGTATCTATAGGTATTAATAAATTTTGTAATAAATGCCTACATGAAAAGGAAATAATACAAATTAATGAGATAACATGAATTTAACTTCCTTTTTATAATTAAAAACCCATACCTTTTCTTAAAAGATTAGTGCCATTTGTTACGAGAAAAAAACAACACGAATTGCAAAAAGTAATGACGTGGAGTAATATCCTCTGTTAGACTAAATCTTAATTAAAAAAAATTAAAAATATAAATTAAAATTTGACAGAAAACAACATTCGTGCAGTTTTTAACGAAACTTGTTTTCGTACTTAATAGTATTTTCCTTTTTAAAAACTCATCTAAATTCTCCATAAGTTAAGGTGCACAAATTATTTTAATTTATGGAAGAAATATTATTCATTTTACCTCAATCATTTTTTTCCTATAAATATTTATTGAGAAGTTTATCTAAACTAGTTCATAAACTCAGTTATGAGTTCTTATCGAATAAGCACTTATAATTGGACAAAACTTAATACAGGCTAATTGCATATGACTAAGGGAAAAGCAAAGGATTTGCAAGGTTCAAACAGTTTTACAAATTTAGTAAACCAATACATGATTTGCTGCTTTACAAAGCAATGATATAAAATACAAATCATAATGGACTGCTCTCCCCCACTAAATGGGCATAATTAAAATAAAAAAATAAATTAATAAAAAAAAATCATCACAAAGTATACTGTAAAGAATATACAGGAAAAAAGAAAAACAAACGAGTGATTTCTTTCCCTCCAGTACCACCTCTTTTATGTGTAGGAAAAAAGGGTCCACAACTATCATTAATACTTTGGCAAAAAGAACTTTCGACATTCAATTTTGTAGTTTTTCCTCACTGAATAATTAATAGCTACTTTGTGTTCATAAAGGATGAGGAATGTTTAGAATTTAGATAACTTGCATCGTGCAAGGAGCTGATCACCAAAAGATACAACGGGTGAATGGGGGTGGTTGAAATGGTGTGAAGGTAGAGGCAAAGATAAACTGACAAACAAAAAGTAGAAAGTAATCAGCTATTAAGATATCTTCCAAATCTGAAAAGGGGTCAATTCTCAATTGGAAGTTAAGAGTTCTATTTGCCAAAGCCTGAAGAGTTGAAAGACCGTTTTATGGACACTTTCCCCTTTACCTATAAATGATACAAAATGTATACACAGCACGACATCTTAGGATCACGATGCTTATATCTGCCTTTTTTAAAACAGCCAGTGTTTCCTCTTTGGTTTTTGCTGGATTGGTGCATCTATAAAAAGGGAAGAAGATAGTAAATCAATAACTAATAGAATTCATATTCAATACACCAAAAGTAATTGAGTTTTAAATCTAATGAAGGATCAAGTTATGATGGTCAAACCTCGGATTTCATACAATGAATTGTAATGAACCTCAGACCAAAAGCTCAACCACAGTTCTGCATCATTAAGGAAATAAATGGAAACAAAGAAGTAAGATAATACTACTATATAGTACTAACAGTTTCAAAATTAAAGATCTGAGAATATTTCAATTATTATAGGCTTGATTTTTTAAGAGTGTCAACTTATGAACACAAATTGATTAAAAGAGGCTAGTAGTTTATCTTTGGTTAGGGAAGATCATAACTTTAGTTGGAATTGTATATTTCTCAATTTAAAATATGTTTTCTTTTTGGGGAAGGTAAGGGGTATTGCCATTTCAGAATGCACAATGCATACTTGAAACGACATACTATAAAATATCAAAAAAAAATTATGGGACAAGCAATCTATATTAAGTTCTTCCTTGCTCATAATCAAACTCTTCAGACTAAATGAAGTTATGGCAGGATATAAAAATGGTGATAATGGTCTTACCACGCTGTGGTGCTTGGTACAGTGGCATAATTTCGATGAAGCAAGTGTCTCTGAATGATGTTAGAAGGCATATCTTTGCAGAAAACTATATAAAAAACAAGAACATTATTGAACATTTTGACAGTATTACACAACAAATAACACCATATTAACCATTAACAAAAAAAAGCCTCAAGTTTGTCATGAGAATATGTTGTACAAGTCAATAATTTGAGTGAAAAATTCAATTTCTGAGAGAACAGAACCAGTGTATGAGCTTCAATGGCATAACAATTTCATTACTGTTTTTTTTTTCCTTCTATTAAAAATCATAGCATAAGTAAACTCGACTATTTTGTTTTAAGTTATGTATCTAAACAGGTAGCCAGGTTCTCTCCATCGACATCCTTGACAAGGTAAGAAACCAGAATGACACTTACATTTAAGGTCTTCAATAACCAGAATTAATGAGGGGAAAGAACTAATGACTGGGAATACCATACAACACCACTTTTCTTTAAACAAAAATGCCAAGTAGGGTTTCACTCACAGATTCTTCAAAGTAGCACATATAACAAATTTCGCCAACGCACTCTAATGGAACAAGCAAGAAACTACACAATGAAATTTTATTTGCAAGATTTGACCCAAAACTCAAAAGGCGTTAATTCATTAGGTCTATGGGTCTTTTCCACATATATAGTCTTTTTGTCCATTCCTTTCAAATGTGCAGCTTCTTCACCCACATCTCACTCACCAGAATTCCCAATAGTTTCACCCTCATTATCTTATGAAGGGAACCTCGACACAAGGAATTCAACTTAGCCAGGATAAAGAACCTTCTGATTAACCAAATATCTATTTCACCTACATTTCATATTTAGCATGATCCTCCCTCAATCTATTTGATAGTTCCCATAAAGTTAAATACATAGCTGTAAATATTCATCACACTCCAAATGTGAGGCTTGGATTACAACATAATAATCTTTGAACTAGTAATACATTACAGATTACAGACGCTGTATCCTTGATTAGAAGCATCAACTCTTTTAAGTGAAAAGATCAAATAAACCATAACAAAAATATGCTACATAAGTCCCTCCAAGGAAAGGGAATATATTAACAGTCAACTACTATAAAGCGCTAATCTACTATAAAGGGGCCAGACATAAAAGTATGGTAAACACACATACAGACATTTTTTTTCTTCTAAAAAAGAGCAATATTAGATGTAATACGTAGTTACATATTACCAAATATTATTGCATTACAAAGTTAATAACAGCTTTTGCTAGATGACATATTGAAATAACCTGTCAGTTTTGCCTGTTCTATCATTCTATAACCCAATTGGAAAAATGTCCACATTGAGAAGGTACCAAATTATCTTTTTCTATAAGAATGCTCCTTTAGTTAAAAATCAAATTAAACCTTTTCATCTTAGTTTGAAAATAAAATTCTAAATGTTGAAGAAAGAAATGAAAGAAATAAATAGAATTACTGATCAATTGGTACTTGGTAGCATCCTATGAAAGTAACAAGCTGTTTGAAAACAGCACCACAAACCTTATCCGCAGCTGCCTGTAAGGTAACATGGTCCCCCCATTCTCCAGTTCTGCAAAGCAGTAGAAAAAGGTAAATACAATGCATTTGATGAAATGCTACTTAAAGAATCTAAAAATGTGATGGCTCATTTTAAATGTAATGGTTAAGTAATGGCCTGTTTTAAAGATACATACTTGGCCATTTTCTTGTGGTATTTTTTGTACTTCATTGGTACATAGCATTCATACAAGGAATGGTGATCTTTGAGCTGGCAAAGAGAAACATTATGCAAATAAATATTTCAATTCTCAAACTATCTATTTAACATAATTAAAAGATTTCATATTGATCTACCACCTAGATCAGAGAATTTGTACCACTTTCCTCGCATGATTTAAAAAAAATAAATTAATACTAAATATGCCAATAACTTAACCTACATCTATTATGACTTTCCAATGTCTTCTCTTGGAGGACATTTCTTACTCTGTATAGTTACTACTTAACTAATACAGTATTGCTTAATCAACAATTGTCAACTAATCTCAGACACTATAAAAGAACAAAAATCTGTTCATCTACACATCAGAAAATTTAAATCTGTTAACCTAGTAAAACAACAATCAGAAGCCAAGAAAACCAGATGTCCTCATAGGTTGACTTATGTTGCAGGAATTATTCTTTCCATGACAAACACTAGAACAACATACCTGTTTCACTATCTCTTTGCGAACATGTTTGTGGTGTTCAGGTGACCTATACAACTGATCGGAAAGTGCACGGAACTGCAATGTAGGGAGAACAATTAGCAAAAAATCAAAAGGATATAATGATCATGCTTATGCCTCATAATCAGTTGCTATAATAACACACCTGACAATTTCCATCTCCAGATACCTTGACCTCACATAAACCATAGACATTCAACCTAAGGAAATGAAGAGAGAATAGTTTTAATACCTCCAACAAAGAGTAAATGCATCGCAAGAATATATGTATTACATTTTACTGCTACACTTATAATAAATCTAAGTTCCTAAGACTGTTGGTCAACAACTGTGAATGCAAATTGCAAAAGCAATAGACAGTTGCCAAAACCCTAATCTTGAGTTCTTAATGTTTCAGAATATGAATATGCATTTCTCCATCATTAACTAGCACTAGTTGTCACACAGAAAAAACCAAGTAATTACTTGCTTGCTAAGATCCAGATACAAAAAGGCTGCTGATTGATGTCACCCCAAAATCTTTCTTCTACATTTCACTTATAAGGCATTGCAAATCCCTACCTTGGTTTATTCCAAGAGGTTGAAGGAATGCCAGTATGCTGCTCTCATCAATAGTGTTTTGTGGCAGCTTAATTATCTTATTTTTCCAACCACAACTACATGACCTCCCAAACTTGCCACTATAACTACAGCACGCCCCAAATATTCACATAAAAAATAGTATATTTTACATAGGAGAAATACACACCTCTGAAGCAGACGCTGGTGATCCATACTGGCATCACTTGCAGTGGGGAAAAAGGAATTTATCCGGGGTACATGCTGTAATTTCAAATTAGAAGATATTAAGAAAAACATTCAGAAGTCATTCCTTTCCATGCTTTTAAAAGAAGGAGGAGTAAAATTACATACGAAAGTCAGCTTTACTAAGTGATGACAATGCCAATGCAGCAAATTTGTAATACCATACAGTACAAACAAAACAAAACTAAGAGCCAACTCTAGAAAGTTAAAAGGCAGAGAAAGGAAGAAATAAATAAGAACACCAGTGCCCAGATGTCCTTTCAAAGCATTATATTCGTCCTGAACCAATTCTACCAAAAGCTTAAGTGTGTGTCTGGGAAACAATTGAATCCAATGCAAACATACGTTCAGATGAAAGCTACAACATAGTTGCTTTGGTGTTTTTGCTCTGGAAAGGGTGATTCTTTAGTGCAACATGGATCCAATGCATATCCAGACACACCCTAAGTTGTTGGGTGAAAGCATGTGAACGATTTTATATTTAACACACCACTCACCCAAGAACTGTCAAGGCTTTAACTGTAGGGAATTTTTTTTTGAACTGTTGGGACATTAAATGGATGGGTTCAATAAATTTTGAATTAGATTATAATTGATAATCCAAAAAAAAAAAATCATTAATCCATTTATTACCTGTTTAACAAAAAACCATCCAATCCATCCATTTAAAGTGTTTTTATGTTTCATTTTTCAAAAAATAATGAAATAAAGTTCAATATTTATATACAGTCTTACACTCAAACTCCACACTCATCCCTTATCGACTTACACCCAACCAATGAGCTTTAGACTACATGATCCAATGGATTACAAAATCTGTTAGATGGTTCATAATCTATCCAATAAGAAATGGTGACTCAATCCAACCAATTCATTAAGCTTTACTTTTATAATTGGATGGATTCATTGGATTTATACCTAGATGGATTGGATGGTTAGTGGATAAATGGATTGAATTGTCACCCCTATTGAACTGTGGACAATGAACCTATCTATTCTATCCTACCTTTTGTGAAAATTTAACTTTTACTTAGAAAGAATGGGAGAATTAATAAGGATCAAACTCTATACCACGTAGTCATAGAGTAACATTCTGAAAAGCTTAAGCTATCAGTGCACAGGAGGAATAATTTTATATCTAATCTAATAAGATAAATAAGTTTTATAACACATGCTTTGGAAACAGCTGAAAAGCAGGAATTCTTACAGGAACAGGTTCCAAGTTGGTAAGGCGCCGGCCAACTGCTCCATCTAATTTGGCATACTCTTCTGACAGCACAAGAGCAATCATCCTGTCATCCTCCAAATCCTGCTGACTGCTATGGGAAGTTGAACCCGAACTTTCGCCCCAATACTCGGTCTGAGTACCATTTCCATTCATCATAATATCCTGAGCCGGCACTCGAAAGTTTCAACCTAAAGGAAATTTTTTACAACAATCCACAGCAACTGAACCTGAAACAATCGAAAGATTCCACGGTCATAAAACATTTAACAATCTCAAATTTATCTAACAAGTGATGACCTCACTACATCATCAATCCTAAAAAGTCTAGTTAGAACAGAACACCCAACAAAGCAACAAAAACACAGATATAATGCACCAATTCAAAGATGAAATCAGTGAGTGTACGTAAAAAGCAAATAACGTGGATGATAAAGAGAATCATAATATCAAATGGTCAAACATGAAAATCATGTTCAAATTATTGACGAGCCAAATAAAAAACATAAAGCTTCAATTTACAAATTCTTCTCCACACATATATTAAAATAATAAAATGAACAGACCGATACATATTGATCAATGATCACAAATGGATGAAATTCAATTGACAAGAGACAATCAAATAACCCACAATCGGATCCAAGATTCTTCTGATCACAAACCAGAAAACAATCACGAAAGGGTTCGGTGGATATAATCAGCAAAATCCAATCTCAAGAAACGAGGATAACAAATTTATTTTAAATTATTAATATTATTATATTTAAGAGGAGAAAAAGAAATAAAAACCTGTGATTCTGATGCAATGAATAATGGGTGCGACGGTGAAGAAGAAAGAAGGTAGCAAGTAAGGTGTGAGACTTAAATAAAGGTTGGTTTCAATTCCGCGAAAGGTTTCAATTCCGCGTTTTTTCAGTTTGGTGAGAGAGAGACGATAACAACTTGAATCAATGTCAAATGCAGACGACACGTTATTTTTATTACTTTTTTGACGGACACTAACGCTAAAGTAAAGGATATAATACTCCGCTATCTAAATATCTATGTAGATTTGTACTTCTAACTTGTCTCTTATTGTTCAATATTATCTTATTTATTAATCTATATTAGCATTTCTATGTATGAACAAATTTGCAGTAAAAAAAAAATGTATGAATCAATTTAATAAGTGAATAAACATGTTACATGACAGGTTCACGATGACTCCCCTTAAATGCCAGTCTGCTTGATATTTTTTAAGTAATATATTCACCATTGATTTAGTTTAATAAATATAAAAAAGTTGCTATAAATAGAGGTGTGAAAACGGGTTCATCTGATTTATCTTAACTCATCTTATCAATAGATCAATTTAACCCAACTTAATTTAGTCTTGAAAAAGTTAATCTGATTCAACTCACCACACATTAAATAAACAGATTAGTCCATCAAATCACCTATTTTTTTAAAAAAAAAAAAACTTTTAAAAATTGACAAAAAATTAATTTGAACTTTTCATAAAGTTACTGCTCGGCCTACTTCATACGAATATCTCGCATTCCCACAAATAAACTCTTTTAAGAATACATAATCCAAAAAAGAACCAACTTCTATGTTAATCACTTAAAAATGAACATGATCCAAACCAAGGCTCTAATAGCAGACCACAACACCTTAATTGCAGAAAAATAACACAACCATATTACAGAGAGAACATATTACATTAGCTTACAATGGTTACCAATATCAAATTCCAACATCACAATCATTATAGGGGTGAAATAGATTAGGTCAATCCATGTTTTGACAAGTCTCAATTTGACCTATATCATTATGACTAAGTCCAAACTTTGACTTGTTATATGTTAAAAATAAATTATAAAGGTTTGAGTTTGACCTGTATAAAAGTTTGACCTGATCTGGCCTAAAAACTTGTATACAAAGTCTGATTAAATAAAAATAAATAATTAGAAAGAAAAATAATATAATATATATGTTTTTCTTATAAATTATAAATTATCAAATATGATCTTATAAGTTATAATTTATATAAATTCACTATTTAGGCTCAGTGAGCTTTTTGTAAAGCCTACAATCTGACTTTTTTTTAATTAAAAAAGCTTTTTAAAAAGCTCAAATTTAACCTTTTTAGTAAATAGGTCAGACCAAATCAAACCTTGATCAAGTAAACTAAGGATGGCAAAACGGGTCGGGTCCACAAAAATGTGGGTCAAGGTCCACCGGGCCAACAACCCACCAATAAAAAAATAAAAAAATATTTAATAACTAATTAAATGAGTGGCTTAGAGGGAGAGTGACTAAGAAGGAGTGAGTGATTTTGAATCCTTAATCCTAATACATTTTTATTTGGAACTTAATAATGAGTTATACCACATGTACAAATATGTTTTGATTGTCTGTATTATTGTGAAACAAATTTATAAGAATTTGTCAAGACTTAAGAGTTAATTGAAAATCATTATTAGACATGTATTCCCTGCTTGTTTTTACTTCTATTAGGCATGTATTTTATATTAAAAATTATTGTTATAGGATTAAGTTAGTACATTATTAATTTTTAGTATAAATAATTACATTTGAATTTTTTAATAATTTTTTTACCTTTTAAAAAAAATTATTTTTTCAGCAGGCTGGCCCGCTGGCCCACTAACCCACTTTAAAGTGGGGTGAGTTAGTATTTTCAGCCCACTTTGCAAAAGTGGGCCAGCCCAATCCGGCCCACTTTTTTAGTGGATTGAGCCAATCTGGTCCATTTTTGGGTGAACTGACCTATTTTACCATCCTAAAATAAATCCCTGATAGATTATCTGACCTATTTCTACCCTTATTGTGAATGTTAAATTCCATTCCCTCTAGAGCTATCACAATAAAACAAAAGAGCATCCCACAAATTTCAATTCCAGGTCCTCTTGCATAATCAACAACACACCAAATGTAATTCAAAATATCAAAAAAATGATAGTCATATATAGACATTGTTGTGTGTCGATGAATTAGGGTTACTAAGTTTAGATTTGTGTAAATTTTTAGATGGATTTTTGGATTAACCCAGTCCACCACTAATTTAGTTCAAGTGGAATGGGTCAAAGGTGAGTCGGAATTATTTTTTGAGTCAATTATAAAATTTGTTTATTTTTCTGGCTGGAACCCATGCTGGATCAGCTTTAACCGATTTTGATGGCTAGCTACAAGAATGGTAATTCTTTGTATTTTTATAATATTTCCTGAATTTCAACCTTTTCCTTCTTTAGATTAGACATAATTTCTATCCTCTATTTTTTTCATAAAAAATTTACAAGTATGGTTAACATAATTTCATAATTTATTTTAAAATATAACGAATGATATTGTCTCGATAGCTAGTGTTTAGAATAAAATCTAATGTTTTTTTAAAAAATAAATCTTGAATACAAGAAATGTTTTTAACTAAAGAGTTATAATAATTTGATAAAAAAAGGAACTTTTAAGTGAATAACTTTTACATGGATGTCAATATCCATTGATAGTATTACTCTACTTATTTATGTCAGCATTGTTTTTTTTTCCGTTTTATTGTTTCAATAATAATTTTAGAGAAAAAAATGGCACACAGTTGAAACTTGAAAGTTGAAATGGAGATATATAAATGCAAACTAGGACAGGGTTAACTAGTTGGTGGCAATACCGTGTGTGAGGTCAACAAGAGCACAACGAATCTTTTGTTGCACACGTGCATTAATATATTTACAATTGATTTAATTTAATAAATACAAAGAAAGAGTGGCTAAAATACTAGGTGATTAAATTGACAAATGATAACAGTGTCCTTTTTTAGGGTAACAAATTGGTGTCCTAACTCGTATAACTATTGTTTATCACAATTATTTTCTTAATGAAAAAAGTTACTATATTCGTTCTTAAATACTATTATTTTAACTAATTAATATTTTTCTAAAAAAGTTTATTAATTTAATTAATACCAATAAATTTATTAGCAATTTATATTATTTTTTTCAAAATTATTGACACTCAATCTCTTTCTTTTCACTTAACTACTTTCTACTAAATTAATTAATAAATTGTTAATTTTATTTTTCAATCATTATAAGAAAATAGAATGTATTTATATTTTTAATTTATAATAAAAACAAAATAAAAATGTTTTATAAAAAGAGATGAACAAAATTTAAAAAATACTTTTATATTTAAGAACAAATGCAGTGATTTCTTTTATTGAGAAATGTCTAAATATGATAATATAGATGTTAAAAACTTCATTCCGAACTCTTAAAAATATTAAACCAATAATAGGATTATGTCCAAAATTAATTACCTCGAATTTTCATGGGAGATAATTTTACTCGAGTCATACAAGATTACTCAGACAATAAAGTTTTTCATTCAAGTATTTAATGCACTTGTATTCTTAAGATTCAAACTCAAGATCACTAGCTAAATTTGAACAACCAAAGACCAATTAAAACATGCATTTGACGATGCATTCATTTGTATTAAAATGAACTTAAATATAAGACTTAAATACATTTTTGTCCTTGTACTTTAGCATTTTTTTAGTTTCATCCCTATAAAAAAATTGGTTTTAATTCTTAAAAAATGATTTTTTTTATCCTTAAATGTTTTATACAGTATCTTTTACTATTTAAAATACTATTTAAAGTATATAAAAATGAAAAATAAAATAATCATATTTTGAAAGGATTAAAATAAAAAGAAAAAATTTACAAGAACGAAATTAAAAAAAATATTAAATTACAAGAACCAAAAATATATTTAAGCTTAAATATAATATATTTTTATCTCTTAAAAGAAGATACTATAAGAGATAATACAATTTAAACATCTTAGATTGAATCAAAATGATTGTGTTATGAATATATGATGTTGCTTAATAAGGTAGACACCAAGTTGCATGCCTAGATACTACCGAATATAGTGAGGTACAACCAGTAAAGCTGTAACATTAAATTTGAATGTGTGTAAGCTATGTACAAACTATCCTAAGGGTATGTGATGGTTTATTCCCTATAGAAATGTTATGTAAGTCCTAGTTGGACAAGCATGAAAGGTAAAGAATGAGGATAAGTATGTTCTTATTGATATGATAGGAGAGTACAATAATTAGCAAGTTAAGGTTTATAGTTAAGGCTTAAGTACTGCCTTGGTGCATTAATTCACAGTCTTAGGTTTGACTATGGTAGTCAACTCTAAGGGCCAAGGTTATAAGAGGAAGTGACAAATTGTAACATCCTAATTTTCACCTTATAATAATTTATGTTGTTTAACGCATGTTAAAAAAAATTCTTAAAATGAAGTTGTTTGGTGAGAAGGAATTATGTTGTTTGACGCAATTAATTCCTTATGTGCTTAAGTCGTTAAGCTTTTATTCCTTATAATGCATGACTTGAATAGTGATTGAATTTATCTTATATGTTTAATTGAATTGTACGATTAATTTAATTAACTATATTTATTGTGTTTAATTTATTTGATTTTTTACTGAATTGTTTAATTTATTTGATATCATGTCTTAATTTATTTCTAAAATTATTTGGTATGTTGAATTTAATTAAATAGAAGTATATACATCATTTATTTATTTATTTGAATGTCTTTTTATGAAATTTTGTTATATGATTGATAGGACAGAGATAGGAGATTGAAAACTAAAATCTGCCAGAAGGGGTGTGCTTAGAAAAACCAGAGATGCAGCTCGAAATAGTAAACCGCACTAGTCCACTTGTTAGCATATTTGGAAGGGCAAACAGTGATAAATTTGGGTTGTCACGTGTTTTTCGCCCACAATAAGCCACCAAACAGCTTTTTCTTTCTAAACCCCACCAAACTCACCCAAACCCAACCTAAAGCAAGAGAAAAGTATCATTTTTAGTATCTTTACCGTCTGGGCAGCAAATAAACACTTGCTCCTAGAGTACCTCTTTTACTCAATTTCATTTATAAAATTTATTTTTCTAATAATAAAATTGGAGTACGATAATTCGAATTTGTTTTCCTCCCTTTAAGTATACTTTTAAAAAGAATTATGGGCTCAGTGAAAAAAGAAAGAAAAAGGATAATGGGCATTGAGTAGTTTGCACCTCTGATCAGGGACACTGTTGAATGTGGTGAATTCCAAGTGCAACCCCTTTTATTGGGCAATGAAGTGGGTGACTGGGTGTGCCCTCTTTACGTAATTTTATCCAACAAAAATGTCAGAATTTCATTTCCATTACACCAATCCGTCAACCCATTTACTATTTTTTTCATTTCTAATTTATTTATTTTTCTTTGATGATAGTATTGATATAAAATATTTACTGTCCAAAGTAATGACTAATACCCATTGAAGTTTGTAAGAATAGATAAGGTAAGTATTTTCTTTTAATATAATTTATTTTATACTCAAAGTGATCAGAAATCAAATTCTATTTCACTTAATTGAAAAGATACAATTATTATCACATATGTCAAGTAATGATATCTTTAATATAGTACTAGCATTAATTTATTAGGTAAAGAAGAAAATATATAGGATAAAACCTTTGCTGCACATATTAATTATTGCAAGCATGATGGATGGCCAGAATTTTGAATGCCAACCAACAAATTTAGCCTTAATTACGCACAACCTGTCCCTTTTGTTGGAACTTAATTACCAACTACCCTTTCTTATTCTGGCGGTTGACGGACAACTGTCTCTTAAATGACACAGCAACTGGCGCTACCCTGTCGGCTCATGAAAAAGTAACAATGGAAAAGAAAATAATTTATTAGATAAATAATACGGTAAAAAATAAGAGAAATGAATAAAATAAGGTACACATACTGAAATAAGATGTAAGAGAAAGTGAATATATATATTCAATAGAAGAAAACTTAAATATAGTTCTTTAAATACTTTCTTTATTGTTCTTAAATTAATCAAAATTGAAGTGTTACTTCGACTATTAGTGAAATCCTTTAATATAAACTTTTAATATGCAGATTATCAATAAATTTTTTTAAAAATACAAATAACACCTAAAAATATATTGTATATAAGTTTTGTGCAGTTGGACATTCAATAAGTACACATATATCATTGATATTTTTTTTATAATTTTTTATTAGATCATATCATTAATCTCAATTGTACTTTTTTTTAAAGACTAATATTAATTATTAATTTATTATTTTTTGTTACTAAGAGAAAGATATTCTAAATCACATGACTTCTTCCTCTTTTTTTCTCTTACTATCAATTTAATTTTATAACTATCTTTTTCTTATCCGTAAGGCAGATAATCATTTTTCCTATTCCGTGTTTTTTCTTTCTGAAATATGGGCTAGTTTGCTTGCACTTGGTTTGTTGGCACGTATTAGTTAGTATGGATTTTTAATCTTTCAATTTACATTGTTAGGAAATTAAATTTTCTTAACTTATTATTATTATTATGTGTTGCATATTATATTAAAAATTATATTATGCTTTTTAATATATATTGAATAAATTAAAGTAATTAATTAAATATGTCCAAATAAATTTTTAAGTAAATATGAAATAAATGAGTGGATATTAGTGTTGGACCAATTAAGTTTAATGAGAGTTTATTGATCTAACAATAAACATTATATATAGGATTATGATCTCTAATATATCAAATTAAAATTCTTTTTCTTTCTTTTTTCATTTAGAGATAATACACTCTAAAGAGTGATTTGATTAAGGAAGATTAAAACTCATAAGAAAATGTTAAAAATTAAAAGATTAAAGATAAATAATTATCACAATGAAAATATGTATGTGTTATTTGTTTAATATTTCGTGACTATTCAATATAATATTTCTAAAAATTTTATTGAATGATAATTTTTACCATAAAAATATTTTAGAAATTAATTTTCGAACATGTAAACGCATCGAATCACTTCTTTTATTCTTACATGCTTTCATGTCACAATCATGACCTCTACCTGTTTGAACTACGTTGGTACATGGGAATGAGGTGCATGGCATTGCGATAAATTAAAACAAAACCACTTTATCAACAAACCCACAAACCCACAAACACTTGAGTCAGACAAAGATGAAAACCTCTAATAACAACCATGATGTTCCTCCACCTCTACTTCAAGACCTGAAGGTGATCATCCACAATGCCTCCATGATTTTCCCATCCAAAGAGATTGAAAGAAAGTCCCTTTTCTTGTCAAACATTGACAAGGTCCTCACCTTCGATGTGGAAACGGTTCACTTCTTTGGTGCCCACAAAGATTTTCCTCCTCATGTTGTGAATGAGAGGCTCAAGAATGCCCTAGAGGATGCCCTTGTGGTTTATGACTTCTTGGGTGGAAGATTGAAGCTCAACTTTGACACCAAAAGATTGGAGATGGATTGTAATCCAGAGGGAGCTGGGTTCGTGGTGGCATCCAGCGAGTACAATTTGGATCAGATAGGAGATTTGGATTATCCAAATCCAGCTTTTGAACAATTGGTACATAAGAATAAGGATTTTCTTAAACATGGTAACGTCCCACTCTGTGTTGCCCAGGTACACACAAATTATCCTTTAATTTACATCAGTATCATTTTCATTTATTATTTAAAAAAACATGTTACTAATATGTACTCTCTGACTCTAACATTGTTTTAAACACACATTTTTATCATTATTGAAATTTATAAATTATTGTGGTTTTTGTTTCTTATAATGAATTTTACTTGTAATTTTGTAGTTTCTAATATTTAATTTTTTGTTACTAATAATAATAGTAAGTGTGTTAGGAAGAATGTTAAATAGTGTGTTAGTAACCCTCCTTGTTATTTAGTTTGTATATATAATTATTTTATTTCTTCCTTATTTCTTTTATGTTTTACCACATACACCGATTAAAAAAGCATTAGCCTTAAAATCAAAGAAAAAACAAAAGAAATTTAATTTCAATTATAAAAGAAATATTTTCCTTTCACGACTTTGCTTCGATGTAGGTAATAATGGCCTTTATGCGAAACTGATATATTTTTCTTTAAAAGTCACCTAAGCAGTACTCCTTTTTTTTTAAAAAAAACACAAATTGCATAGGGTAAATCAACTTTTTGAAAATCTGTTTGAGTTAAGCCTACAAATAATCGATTTAAGTTTAGTTACATCAATTTTTTTACAGTTTTTTATTATAAAAAATTTACAGCGTTTATAACTACTTGCAAAAAGACAGGTTGTTGGCATACTTGTGTGTATATATTTCTATTGGACTATCATATTTTGTTAAAATTTATATATTAAAATAATATTTTTTATTATATGTAAATCAATGTGCATATTAATTTTAGTTTAATATATTTTGTAATGTATACTTATTTATGTTTATTTATTTGTTATGATAATATGATACTAATATATTATATTTGTAAACACATGTCTATCTATACATAATTGATCAAATCATTTGTGGTACATACTTAGATATCATTTTATTTAATA
>PYAF01001297.1:2551962-2578374 GCA_007407185.1 Glycine tomentella | reverse complement strand
ATTTTTTTTTTTATATATTTCAAAATAAGATATGTGATGAAGAGAAAAATAAGAGAAATGGATAAATATATAAAGTAAATATAAAAAATATGTGTAGAAAGGAAAGATTATCCGAACATTTTTCTAATTTTAATTGAAAAACAAAAAAATATCATTCAAGTCACCCTTTGACATTGTTTTTAAGTTTGTTATCATTTTTTAAACATTTATATCCAAAATTAACAAATTATAGAAATATACATGGTGTTTATTTTTCTGCTAGTGTGTTATAAATAAGAAGTTTATAGGAAAATGAAAATAATTAATTAATCTTTTTATTTACTTCTTTAAAAAAATAGATAATATTATGTTGAAATTATTATAGAAACACGTTAACTTAAATATATTAAAATTATGTTTTTTTTGTAACTGAACATTCGTGTTTCAATTATTACATAAATTCATTTTATAAATTCTCCTTAAGTGGAAAAATCATGTTAAACATCTTACAAAAATTCAATAAAAATATTTTATAACATTATCAATTATTGATTAAGTCATTTCTTCATAATTTGATGTTCATGATCCAAATATAAAATTCAAAAATAAAATTTATCCAAATATAAATCGAAAAATCAATTTCAATACAAATTTGTATGACTAAATACTATAAATATGATATGATCAAAGACAAAAAGAGAAATATACCATTATATTCTTCACAATTATGTTCCTTTCTTCTTTTTCCTTTCCATCATGATATGTAAACTTCAAATCCCTCAACTACACACATAAATGAGAGAAAGAAAATCATAGCAATAAAAAATAAAAAATTAATAAAAAGAAAAATTAATTTAAAATGTAAATAAAGTTAACATACAAGACAAGAAGACAAATAAAATATATGATACTTTCTTACTTTATCTACTCCATTTCTTCTCTATAAAATATGAACAACAAAGGTTATTATAAAAATATAAAAATATTAGAAATTAGTTATACTAATAAAATTAAAAAAAAAAAATTCGTTCTGCAAAATATTTAGTCTGTTTTCCGTTAAAATGTGTGAAAATGAGAGACAGGTGTAGCTTCAATCTTTTCTCTCTGTCCTTTCTCATCACTCCTTCTACCTCGTCATCTCCAAGCTTGTCGCCACCAATCACATCATCGGAATCCACCGCCGCTTCTGACGACTTCACCGTAACGTAAGACCCTACCTTTCCCAAATCTTAGCAATTCCTGCATAGGAGGGAGTATCTCGTGTATGAAGGGAAGCACCTCGTTATTAAGATTTGAAGGTAGAATGTAACCACCATTGAAGAAAAGCGAGGAGGAGGTCCAAACGTTAAACACCTCACACCTAAGAAGGAAATGGTGGACCACAACACCTTGCTTCACTACACCAATGTCCTCGACAATGCCTTGTTCAAAGCCCATTGTCATTGTGGCACTTTTCTTCAATGGAGAAAAACGGATAGTTTGGAATTAAATTCTGCTTCGATCATCTGGGTTTGGGAGAAAGGAATTTTCTGGGAAAAAAAAAAAATCCTACAAATTGTTGTGAGAGTTTTTAATTCCCACAAAATTTCGTTTTGATTTTTTAAAAAAATTTACTACACAATTTGTGACAGATTTAACCTCAAAAAATCGTATTTTAAATTTTATTAAAAAAAAGTTATATTGGTTCAAATTTGTCCAAAATTATCTCTAAGGAAAAAATTACAAAGATAAAAAGTAAACAATTTTTTTACAAAAAAACTAAAAGTGAACATTAAATATTTTGTAGGGATAAATTTGACATTTAGAATGTTTGTTAGAAAGTTTTTTTTAAAAAAATTTAAACTTAAATAAAATTTTGATTTTCTTATTTTATTAAATTCAAAACTTAATTTGGTTGAATCTTCAATTTTATCTATATTTATTTTTCATTTCTTATATTTCAATTAATTAAATCATTTATTGATGATTCCTTAAATGAATATATTAGTTTTAGATATAATTAGACTAAAATAAATAAAATATATACAAAATTAACAATTAGATCAAAATTATGAATTTTTCAAAATAAGAGATCAAATGTCTCTAATTTAAAATGAAAGAATCAAAATTGTAAATTGAATAAATTAGGAGACAAAAAACTATATTTATAGTGTGTTTGATTTAGATGATAAAAATAGAAGAATTTTTTGAATTAAAGTAAATTATAAAAGATGTAAGTCCCAAAAAAATATAAAATTTCTCTCAAATATCATTTTCTTTCTTCTACTAAACACACCATTAAGCCTAAAATATACTAGTTTGGTAATTTTTGAAACAAAACACTTCCATTTTTGCGAAAAAAAGTTTTAGGCAACTCTATTATTATGACCCTCTATGTCTAAAGTTTATTACACTATCCTTAGTGTTAGATCTTGAGTTGAAGATCTGATCTTCATTAGACCTTCCAATAAAGGAGATGAAAAATTCTCCAACATAGAAAATGAATTATTGTAGAAGAATCCTTAAAATCTGTATATTGTTCAAAAAAGAAGAAGAGATCTTCAATTTTAAGTGACACTATAAAATTCATCAAAAAGAGATCAAAGATCTTAATTTAAAATCTACCACTTGCTCTTAACTTGATCACTAGTTCTAGTTCTAATAGGTATGACAAATTATGTGTCTCCATGTGGAAGGTTTATTAGGCTATGGACACTCTAGTTCTAATTGTGTCCCGAGGTAAATTAAAGCCTTCAATATAGTTTGCTGTGTCATATTATGAAGTAGCTTGAATTAAATGAATATCTCTTAATTCAACAACAGAAAAAAAAAATGTCTCTTTCTATTTTGGGAATGTTAATTGACCTTTTCAATCGTCCACTACAGCATATCTTAGATTTTAAAATGATTTTGTCTTTAAAAAATTGTATTTATCTTTCTATTTACGAATTTTACATATTTAATAGTATTTATTAAAATATATAAAATATAAACAACATAACCTTATTACCAAAAAAATAATGAAAAGGTTATATCTCAGACAAAGTTGTTGTTATAGATCCATAAGGGAGATATATTAATTAAATTAAAATAGCAAGAATTATTCATTTATCCAAATTCTATCAATTCATACGCAACAATATAATTTCAAGTTAAAGAAGTAACAGTGTTTTCTGTATAAAAAACTTATCTCACACACACATACAGGACTACTAGAGAAAATATATACATATCACAATTAAATCAAAATATGTGTAAGTATTGGTTCGGCTCTGAGATAATTTTAGACGAGAAAAACTTGTTTTGACTGAGAGTTGAGTATAGGTTAATATAAGCGTAAATTAGTCAACAACTTTCCGAAAGGAACGAAGAGAATATATATATATATATATATATATATATATATATATATATATGATTTAAAATTATATATAAAAGTAAATTAAATTTTTAAAAAAGGTAGACAGGTTTCCCATGGATTTTCTTGACCCCGACAAGGATGTGGTTAGGTTTTAATTTTTGATGCTTTTCTTTTAAACCCACCATGCCTCTTAACCTGCCCCTCCCTTTGAGTAGGGGTGAATATGAAAATAGACAAACGTGTCTGACGCACTTGCTTGCCCTCCTTAACCACACATATCCCACATATGATCCACATTCTACGTATAACACTTTCTATTTCAAAAACAAAACATTTTTTTTAATATAATGATTAAAAGTTTGTAAAACAATTTAAACGTCAATTAAGTTTTAATTATGATTGTTTAAATTAATTATTATAAAGAATTTATTAAAATATGTTGATAATATAAATATTTTTATATTGTCATTTGTTTTGAAGATGAAAATATAGGAAAAAGGGATGCATCCCAGTTTAACACATGATTTAAACCTGACTTATCAATGCAAGACTATATCTTGCTCGATTCTATTAATTCCTTGAGATTTTTACCATCTAATAATTGATTATTACATATAATAAAAATTATTAATCTTTATGATAATTATTTTAAAAATTAAATAATATTTTAGGTATTTTCTACTAAATTGAAAATATAAAATCTATACACTGGCATTGCTTAAATATTAAACTTTTATGGCAAAAGTCAATAATGACTAATACAATAATTCATGCATGATTGAAAGAGACAGTATAAGAAACGTTTATATTGTCAATTCATTTGAACTCAATACAACGATTAATACCATGTCGAAATAATATGTATATATATATATATATATGCAATATTTTATTTTATAACTTGTAGATGAGTATTTGTCGTAGCAGCTTGACATACATTAGCCCAATATAGTCTATATTGTATGTATTATTTCTGGCTTCATTTTATATACCCATATTTTCTCAATTCAAATAAAAAAAATAGCATAAATTTACACCAACGGATTCAGCCTTGTTAGATACTTTACTTGCTTATTACTTTAAAACAATTTATTTTAAATAGTATTATCTCCGCCACTTTATATAAGAAATTAAAAAAAATATTTTTGTTTTAATTATAAAAAATATATGACCACTTTCAATTGTATTAATTATTAATTTTTTACCCTTAATTAATTTTGAGATCTATTAATAATAAACACTCATTTTTTATGAAAGTGAATGTATTTATGGAATTATTAACAAAATAAGATATACTTATTGGTTGAAAAAAATATTTTTTGAAATATAACTACCACTTAAATCATTTAATGTTATGGGCAATGTTGGAATAAAATTAAAATCTATGATATTATTGTTTAAAATTAACCAATTTAATCACTTTTAGTATTCTCAAACTCTCGATGAATTAATTAATTTTTTTTATAAAAAACTTTTATAGACATAGTACGGAGGGTACAAGAGATACCCCTTACACAAGATGTTTTTTTTCTTTCCTCAGCACCTTACACAAAAGATCTAATATCAGAATTACCTTATTGATGAATTATTTATTTGTTTTGCTCTTCAATAATACAAACCTACAGTTGTCTCATTTAATTTTATTGTCTACCGATATGGACCCCACTTCCCCTTTAATACAATATAAACTTAATTATTTTTAGTCCCTTTGATACAATATAATCTTAATTATTTTATAGTCCCTAAATTTGGAAGGTGTGTTTTTTTTAATCCTTGAAATTTAAAAATGATATTTTTAGTTCCTCAATTTTCATAAATTGTATCGTCAGTGCATGCATGACCATTAAACTCTTAATAGTATATATAAGTCACACTTTGTTGAAAAAAAATAGACTTTGAATTAATTACTAAAAGTCATTAATTATATTTGTTACTTTTTTTAAGGAATTACATTTGTTACTTAAATCATTTAATTTGATGAGTATTTTTAGAATAAAATATATCTTAAGATATTATTAATTAACACTAAGTAAGTAACTTAAATATTTCCATTGATTAATGAATTTCTTATTTATTTCGTAGGTAAATCACCGGAAGTAATATTATAAAATATCATTATAGGATCAATATTATTTATAATTTTCACATTTTTTCCCGTATGAATTGAAAACAATATTAGAAAATTTACAATAATTTATACAATTTACTCAGCTAAGTAAATTAGACCTTCTTAACCGTGACCAATATTTTTTTTTTCATATTATACAAAGATGTTTGTCTTTCTAGAACTGCCATAATCATTATCTAAAGAAAAGCACAAATATTATATTATTTATTAGCCATTTTTTATTAAAAGAAACTCACTTAAAACTTAGTTTATAAAAGGAATTCTTGTTGCCAGGAAAATTTCATCTAATTAGGCCCTTAATTTACATTGTTTCTCACACAGGTGACATCCTTCAAGTGTGGCGGTTTTGCAATTGGCATCTCTACTAGCCACACCACCTTTGATGGCCTCAGCTTCAAAAGCTTCCTAGACAACATTGCTTCAAATCTTCAATAGCCTCTAAAAAGCCTTTGGCTGTCACGCCCTGCCATGACAGGCACCTCCTAGCCGCCCGATCCCCCCCACGTGTCACCTTCCCACACCCCGAGATGCTCAAGCTAAGTGACCTCCCAACATGCCCCGATTCCAACATCTTTGAGGCCTCCACCGAACAACTTGACTTCAAGGTCTTCAAACTAACATCAAACGACATCACAAAATTGAAGGAAGAGGCAAAGAATTCTTCGATTAGTGGTGGCACAAGTACTACACGTGTCACGGGCTTTAATGTTATCACTGCCCACATATGGAGATGCAAAGCACTATCTTGTGAAGATGATAACCCTAATAGGTCATCAACTATACTATATGCTGTGGATATACGTTCAAGATTGAATCCTCCATTGCCTAAATCATACGCGGGTAACGCTGTGTTAACCGCTTATGCCACGGCAAAGTGTAAGGAACTAGAAGAATTGCCTTTTATGAAGCTAGTTGAAATGGTGCGTGAGGGAGCAACTAGGATGACAAATGAGTATGCAAGGTCTATCATAGATTGGGGAGAGACAAACAAAGGGTTTCCCAATGGGGAGGTTTTGGTGTCTTCATGGTGGAGATTGGGGTTTGAGGAAGTGGAGTATCCGTGGGGGAAGCCAAAGTATTGTTGCCCAGTGGTGTATCATAGGAAGGATATTATTTTGTTGTTTCCTCCTGTTGATGGAGGTGAAGGGGTGAGTATTATTGTGGCTCTTCCTCCTAAGGAAATGGAAAAATTCTATGGGCTCTTCAACAAGTTCTTGACTTCACATTGAGGGAAATGATACGATGGGTCTTTCTTCCTCCTATGGAAATGAAAAAATTTCACGCATGATCTCTTCAAAAAATTCTTGACTTAAGAATTACGCCTCTCCCTCTATTGATATCCTTATTAATATGATATCTTTAACTTTTCGCTAGTTGTTATGTAATTATGTATGATTCTTTTGTGGTTTTAATATAAATAATACAAATAATGCAGCATATATATATATATATATATATATATATATTTGAAGATTACATTTTCCACTAGTATGAGCCAGGAGATTGATCAATTCGTTGCAATTTGATGTTCTATTGACATGTTGTATAACTATGACAAAATCACAAATTCAATCCCTAATTAAATAACTTCGAATATTTCACCAAATGTTCTTTGAATCAATTTGATTCTTAATTATTTTTACTTGGCTTTGCATTTAAAATTATCAACATTTTATCCTATATCAAGTTTTAAGTTCTATATTTAATTAAGCTGTGAAAGTTAACAATGTGTATAGTTTCCTGTAAAAGTTAATAATAATATTTGTAATTTCTTTGGATTTATGTATGGCAAAAGACCATATAATTTTATTTCATTTCTAGATCTAATTAATTTGTAATATGTAGGTGTAAAAAACTAGGTTTTTTTTATATCCAATATACTAAGTTAGCTCAATCTACTAGGTAAAATGTTGACTTTGGTCAACTACAATACATACAAGCATGATCACTTTAATACGCTCATGTATAACATAGTTTGGTTTCTTTGTTCCCAAGTCCTAACTCATTTTGGTTTAAGGTATATAGATAATGTCTTCAAAATATACATGGAATCAACCAACTTTAGTTACGAAAATAATTCAACAAGTGTAGAAATAATTTAATAAATGAAAATAATTTGTAAATGGTAAATTAATTAAATTAGTCATATAGGTAGGTCTTTAAGGATATTTTTGTAAATTTCAAATAATCAAAGACAATTATGTAATTTTGATTTAATTTAACTCAATTAAATTTCAAATTTAATGAAATAATTTTACTTAGTTATTCCTCACTTAAAAATATGAATTATATAATTTTTTTCATAATTTCCAACTTTAAAAGACGATAAAGTATATATAGTCAATTAGGGGCATTTTATTAAAAAATTGATTATTCTCAAAAAATTCTTAAATATCCTATTATTATAATTATTATTCCAAGCTTAAAATATTTTTTTTATTCTTAATCATTTTATGCTAAAAGAAATAAGTATGTAGGTTTTGTCGGCATTTTGGTCATCTTTTAGTTTTCGATCCAAAAAAATATTTAAAAAATTATTCAGATAGTACGTACTTGTTAATCTAAATAAAATGGTGTATTTCAGAATTATCGAACTCTTCAAAAATTGTTAAACACTATTTTGTGAATAATTCAAAAATAGAAATCGGTAAAAATTGAGGTGTTACAAGAATAGCTCTACTAATAGTTAAAACTTTCATAATAAAAATTCTTTCTTCTTAGAATATAATTCAAGGAAGGTAATTGAGAATTAAATTGTGTAATTTTCTTTAAATAAACTCTGATAATTGATTATATATGTAGTTTTCTTTATATTAACTCTGACAATTGATGACGTACTTCGTACATTTTACATATTTTATACAAATGATGTTATTAAATGAAAAATATTTTTAAAATATATATAATTTCATTAAATAGGATAAATTTAGTTTATATTTGCTTATATTTTTCTTAAATATCAATGATAGTTATTAAATTAGTTGTTAATTAGTTAATATTTATTAGTTGGAGGAATAGATATCACAATTTCTTATCTCTCTTTTTTTTCTTTAGTCATCAAATCAATCTTATAAATTTGAGAACATAATTTGAGAAAATAACATTACTTTGTTGTGTGATAAAATATTAATGGTAAACTTAATTTTAATCTATAAATATGAATGGTTGGATGGATAAATTCACTTTCGGATGCTTTCAGAACATCAGAGGATACGTATTCTAAAATGATTTGTTGGTGTACGTTGGGGATCCACCAAAGCTAATTTGCTTTCCAATATTCGATAGTGATTATGGACCCAATGCCCTCCCATTCTTCCACAGATTGGGAAAAGGGCTTAGGATGATGGGAAATGATAAAGTTCAAAAATTGATTAACATTTCAGTCACTTTCCCATATATTAATCTTCATTTCAACTAGATTCCTTATTTCTACATAGCTATTGGAGGAACAAAGGAGATATTTTTGCTTCTTGAGCCAAAGGAGATAAACCAACTGAGGTCACAATGAAAAGATGAAGTTTTTGCCAATAGATACTATATGAGAACAGAAGCACCACAATAAATTGCCATTTTCAATTAGAGCCAACCTATTATTTAAATGGTATAAGATGTTATACCAAAATGAAAATTAAAGATATAAATTAACAGATAGATTTTTATATATTTATCATTATGGTATATATTACAACATATTGCGTAGATTGAATGATTTTACTTGAAGTTGTTGGTTTGTTTAGGTTAAAAATATAGGTAGAGTTTCTTAAATAAATTAAAAGAAAAAGTAGGCTCTTTTTTGGGGACCAATAAAAAGTGATAAAAGATTGCAGCAACGCAACTGTTGGTCCAAGAATCTCTTTCTTGGCAACCAATTGAGGAAATAAAGTTAATCCAGCAAAATTCTCTAGTACTGAAAATGCTCTTTCACAATTGCTGTAAATGTTTGTCACAAAAGATATATAGTGCGACCAATTGGCCAATGCATTTTGGACTCGTATGCTAATATGGATGGAATAGGTGAGTGGTGCTGGAATTTGTTGCCCACTATTATCTTTTTAGTGGAGGTTATGAATCATCTTTTCTTGTCACAATTTTTTGCGATTTTTTTTCATGTAAAAAATTTGTATTTTTTTAAGATAAATATTAAGTACTATGTTGCTAAAGCAACCTTAATTGCAGAAATTCCTTAGCCCGTCTTACTTGCACAGCCTCTTTAGGTTGTCTGATGTGTAATCTTGAGGGTAATTGTTTAATGATTTAGTGTCATATCCACTAAAAATATGATCCAGGATAGAATTAGGTTAAACTAAATTGGGGACCAAAATAAAAGACCATTCAATAAACATATAAATATCAAATTTTATAGAAAAATAATATAATTATATGTTTTCTAAAATATAATTTAATAACGTATAATAAAAAAATGTTTATTCGTAAGATAAATTAAATTTCTTTTTAAAAAGATTGAATACTACAAATATCAATAATCATTTCATATGTCATTAAGAACCTTCATCAATTTGTAATAAAAATATTTATATAAAAATGTTATAAATTATGCTACTAATCAAATTATTTTTCACAACAATAATAATCAATCATATTCTCCTCTCTTACATTAAAATATATTATTTAATCTATTTAACTTAATGTCATAAAAGTAAATTATTTTCCCTTATTTTCTCTCCTAAGATATGTGAGTAATAGACTCCTCCCTTGTATGAAATATATAGTTTCATGTTGTGAGGTGTTATATTATGAAATATATAGTATTAGACTCCTAATTTAATATACTTATTTTATTATAATACTGATAAGTATTGTAAATAAGGTTGAGAATTAGGAATAATTGATTTTTGAGGTGTGTATAAAGACTATTTTAAAGGATTTATCTGTAATATGTCACACAAATTCCCCAAGATATAACAAACTTTTTAGATACATTGGAACAGAATTGACAAACTAAATTTTGAACTCACAAACATAGAGAAAAGAAGAGAGGATAATTTTGTGTCTAAGGAAAAAAGAAACTCGTCATATAATAAACAAAGAGAAGAAGTGTTATGCATTGAGAGTGTAAAAAGTTTTATATAGTCATTCAATAATTACTCATTAATTATGATAAGTTTATTGATTTTTAAAATAATTATCTTAAAATAATTTAAACAATAAATTATAATTGGATGATGATATAAAATGCATAAATATTAAACTTAAAAATTACTTTGAGGAAAATATAGGTCATAAAATAAAATCAAAGTGGTAAGTAAAATGATTTAACGGTATACCGTCTAATAGTTGAAGTAAAATTGGAAATCACATAAATTTTGTAATTGGCCCATTAAAAACAACGCTAATATTTTAATTTGATTTTTAAATTCAAAATAATTTTATTAAATCAGAGAGTAAAAGATTTACAAAGTCCATTATCAGACACACATGTGGGAGGCAAATCAACATATTTGTACTACGAAAGGCTCACAAAGTCCCAATTCATGCGTATGAGACTTTAAATTTTTTCTAGTTAATTACTTTGAAAGCCTATGTCACAAGATGATATATAAACAAGTAAGGCAAAATTATTATAGATAATGTGAGACTTTATCTTTTGAAATATCCTTAAAAACACAATAATATACACACGTACGTGTAAAAACTTCTTAACCAAGATTGCTTTACAAGCTTCCTTCGGGTTTAATTTGAACCATCAAACCGAGCTCACCAAATAAAAAAAAGGGTGCTTTTGATTCAAGATATTGGCCGAAAAACACAAGATAGATCTTTCGATAGTTTAAGCCACGCATGAAAAGAATTCAAAGTGATGAAAAAGTGCAGATAGATATTCGTTCATGTTGGTGTTTGTTCCGTTTAATGCTGTTGGCCCAAATCCCTAGGTGTGAAAGGGAATTTGTGATTGGGCCCAAATCCCGAGGTGTTGACCTTGGCCCATTTGCCATTTAGGGTAAATCCCTAAATGCTGTGCCTCTCTATAAATACTCCCATTATGGATGGAGGCAGGTGGACGCAAGAGACAGAGTTAAGGCTGACGCTAGGTTGCGGCAGTGTGAGGGCTGAGTGAAAACAGTGAGTGAATGTTCTCCGGCATTGTTGGCCGTTGAGGTGAGTCTCCGAGAGCTTGAGAGTGTCTTGTTGAGAGTGTTGGGTTCACTACTGTTGTAACGAAGCTGGTGGCTCCGGTGAGAGACCGTCGAGCATCTTGTATTCATTATTTCTAAATAGTGGATCGTTTTCTGGACTTGGTCCCGTGGGTTTTTCCTCTTGAAGGTTTTCTCCCACGTTAAGCTATATTGTGTGTTGATTCTCTCCCTGCTCTTCCCTTTATTTTATGATCCTGTGTTTCCGCTGCATTTTGTGCATTTCTGTGTTTCTGGTTTTGTTCTGGGTTGAGACATTGCTCCCCAGTGTTACGGTTTGGTAGAGGAAGCTTCCAGCCGACCAGAGGAACGTGGTGCCGGGCACGTTGTATCCGGATACGTGTAGTGCCGAGTACGTGTGTTGTTCGGGTAGAAATTCCACGTTGGTTGTGGTGCCGAGCCGACTTCGTGGCGTCGGATTGCAAATTCCACAACAGTTCACCATATATAGGAGAATATATAGTTCCTACAAACAAAATTGTTGATGTTTCTAGAATAGAAACGTTAGAATCAAATATTCATCTGTTCTAGCTCACGAATTTAATTTCTCTTCTGGGTGGGGAAGGGCTATTGAAAAGCTGAACTTTTGAAGAGTTCGAACTTCGAAAGTGAATCAATGAATGATTCTTGAGAGGGAAAAGGTATAAGGACGAGAAGGGAAGGAAATGTTTATAAGGAATGAATTACGAATGCATGCATGATAGGAATGACAGATATCAGGAATATATAAAGGTGATTCTTAAATACATTGATATGTCTCGGAATCTATTAATTTAAAGATATTGGGGCAGTGAAATTTATTTAATTTTTCTAATCCGTGACACATGTTACGACACAATTGATGGGGGAACATTTATGTAAATTTCAGAAATTTATAGCACCTTTATAAATATAAAGATTTTTGTACAATTAGTTTTTGGCAAATGCTAAGACACTGGTTAGTAAATTTAAATATAAATATTTTTATTAAAAGATAAAAATTGTGTTATTCATGATATTTTTTGTATTTTTTTATAATTTTCACATTAAATATTTTTTATATTAATTTCTTAATCAATGTTCTTAAGATACTAAGATTTTTAAATTTTTTTACTCATTAAAGATTCATTAACATTTAAGTCTAGCATATGAAAAAAAAATAATTGAAAGAGAAAACTTGAGAAAAAGTAATTAACTAAATTTCTTAAAATAAATCGGTCATCGATAAGTTCAATAAATACTTAACATCTATAACATGATAAAAAAAATATAAAAACATATCAAAACCCTTCATGAGGATATATTGTATCAACTCTTTTTTAAAAAATCCATAGAAAGACTTAGAGGTTTTAGATAATTGGAATTTAAATAATTAATCCGTCTCCTTTATAGTTTGTGATATGAAATAGTGAGGAAACAAAGAAAAAAATAGTTCTATTTTATAGTTAACGGTATATTTTTCTTCTATTAATTGTTTAACAGATTTATTTATTGACAAAATGATGAAAATGCGAGAATGATAAAGAGAGAAATATTTATAATATATTAAGCTTGATTCTGATCGTAAAGATGCCATTCCAGAAATTTAAATTTTTACATTTCTAACTTATAAATAAATATGGTTCATAATTATTGCCTCATGTTCAGTAGCTTTTCAGTTTACTATGATCATAATCTAACTAATGTGACTAGCTAGCATAAATATCCAAAAGTTTTGCATTTTCATTATTAATTTTGGTTGATACCTGCATGCATGGTTCTACTTTATAATTTGTTATCAACCTCTTCCTTAGTTCTCAAAATGAATTAATATCATGTTGTTAAAATGGAACCATGGTGTTTGGAGAGACATGCGTACTTGAGAGAATGAGATACAAAGTAGATGATGCGGTGCGAAATTTTCAGTTTTTGAATCACAGAAAAGGTTTGGGCTTTCTATGTCCTTTAATTATTATTCTAATAAATAGTGTTTGCAAGGTATCTAGTACTATAAGACTATCATGATATATATATATATATATATATATATATATATATATATATATATATGAGTTTAAATTAAGCAGCAACGTTCTAATAAATTTCCATCACTAAACTGAATCTCATCAAAATCATATTTCATCCCTTCATGCACATGCAAACAAATTACATTCACCTAACTTAACTAATAGAAAATGAAACAATGCAATATATATACCTATTAAAATCGTGTTCAACAGGCGGGGATAAGCACAATTGAAATAATCATATAATTATTTAAACATAAAAAAGAACTCAGTTAACAAACATAATAGCAACAAAAATACAAGTTTAAATTAACAAATTAAAACAAAGTTAATATATGTAGCTTTTCTATACCAATTGCAATCGGACACTGGTAATATCATCTTCTTCCTGGAATTTTGTCGGCCAATCCATTAATGATAAACTACGTGAACCGACAAAAACAGTGATTTGAAATTAGTTCACTAGAAGATCTACATTTTCTATGATATCACCTTCATTAGTTCTTTTTGTACATCATGTGTTGTCATTATGCTTATCACTCTCGCATTATGTCACAATTTTTTTTTTTGACAGCATGTCATAACCTTCAATATTCAACATTGACATCATTAGTCCTCGCTTCTCAAATCCTCAAATTGAAAACTATTAGCTATATATAACATTAAATATACCCACTTTTCCTTATACACTTCATTATAAATAGAATACACACATCGGTCTCTGAATCAAACTAAAGGTGATCGATGTTTGGTAAATAACTTAATTAAACACTTATAAAATAAGTTTTTATCATGTAAGAGCATTTTGGTATAAAAAAGTTTAGGTAAGTTATGGTTAGATTTTGGGGGTCTATCCTGGTGAACATGTAATAAGGTTTACTGAGTGCAGAAATACTAATGGACTATTCATCAACAATAAGATTTCGAGGTCATCAATGGTGGGATTCGAACATGCGTCTTTGTCAAATATGAGTTTAATCTTTATTAATTGGACTAATCTTTTTTGACATATAATGTACGAGTTTTTGTACATAGAATGCTTTTTTTATAATAAAAAAATGAAACAAAATTAATTTGTTTTCATATAATTGTAAGTTGTTTTTAATTATAAGTGTTTCGTTTGAGAGCTTATTAAAATAAGTTTATTAGGTCATAAGCCAAAATTAACTTCAAATAAAATCTTCTAAATGCAGCCAAAATGCTCTTAATTCAGAGCTTATGTCACAAACTTCAGCATTCATATATCATCCATATATTTTGATTGTAAATTTTTCAAGATAGACTTTACTACACAGTACACACCACACATATCTATTAGACTAAAGTGTTTTTAACTCTGAGCTTTGTTGAACATAATAACCGCATATATTTTCATTTCATATTTTAACATTGATGTCGTTATACTTAACTTCCCAAATCCTCAGATAGCAATTAAGAGTAATTCCCTCCATTTTGAAAGCACATATTTTAGAATAAACATCTTTAGTTAAACCTGTGTAAGAACACCATTTTTATTGAAACAGGATCAGACTACGCAAATTCCAAATAATTAAATAAACTAGTTAACTTATTGAGTTTACATAGTTCTCTAGCAACGATGTACAACGTACGTATCTTTGGCTGGATACATCTTTGAGTCGTTGGGTTTAGTCTGCCTTCAAAACTCTTCACCCTTGATTGATGTTTGAATCAAGGAAATCAAACACTTTTTTCCCATTAACAAAATGAGGGCTTCACACATAAGTGACGTGGTTCGTTCACATTAAATCGACCAATCAACAACTATCTTTTGGTTAGTCGGGTTTAGTTCTCGCCAACAAATTTGATCATGAAGGATGTATAGCTAGGGACGAACTTGCAATAACAATAAACATTTGAAATTTTGAATGACAAATAAAAAAATAGATAGTGGAAGATGATACGGAATAAACTAAAATAGTATGGGGGTCCCGAAGAAACTTAACCTTTTTTTTTCTTTCTTTCTGACATATAGGGCCAAGATCTCTTAATAATTTTGAAATCGATAGCATGTGGCTTCAACACACAATGGAATTCGAGGCTATTGACTCGAGTATAAATAGAGTAGAGAAGACTTTGGGGCTCATAACTCATAACAAAGCAAACGATCGATCGAGTAGATAAGAAAGAAAGCCAAATTTTGAGTAAACCAGTGTGCACACTATGCCTTCTTGATCGATCATGCCTAGTGGAAGTAGGGACCCTATCGTTTTTGTGAGAGTGATTGGGCATATTTGGACCCTTTTGAATGTTCTATTCCTATGAGGGTCTCCTACAATAACAGAGATGTCAGCAACGGATGTGAATTCAAACCCTCACAAGTTGTCAACCAACCAACTGAACCAAGGATAAACATCGGTGGTGATGACCTCAGGAACTTCTACACTTTGGTAACTCATTAATTATGTCCAATTACTCTTTCTATTGTTCATATTTTTAGTGATTTTAAATTGTAGTAATGATTGCAATATAATTATTATTAGTAAAAGTGTTAAAAATATCTTTTTGGTTTCATTAAAATGAGTTGGATTTGATTTTTGTAATATAAAAAATCTTTTATTTTTATGTTTTAAGAATATGATGTTATTGTTTTTGATCCCATACTGTTATATGAGGTGACATCATTTAAATGTTTGTGTTTAAGGGAAGGTGGTCAAGTACCATCTCAAGTAGATATGCACATGTGAGAAAGTACACCTCTATAATATTTTATAGATCTCCAAAATAAATACTCCGTATTATCTATCTACCTTAAAGTAAGTTATTAGGGATAAAAATAGCAATTTCATATTTTAAGAGAATGAAAAACAATGATTTTAGAAGAGTTAAAACCAAAAAATTTATTCATTTTATAGAGATTAAAACAATTATTTCATATTTCATATTTTTTTTTACAGAAAGTAAACTTAAAAAAACTACTCATTTTTAATTATAGGACTTAAACTCATACTTAAACCTTACTAAAATTGCAAGAAATATGGATATATAAGCAGTTAATGCAAGACTAATTCTCTAATTGCAATCGTAGACCAATAGATGCTACAGACTTACAGTATATAGTACTAGTTTCTAACTTAATCCAACATGATTTCATTTCTTTTATCAACAGATCGTGGTTGATCCCGATGCACCTAGCCCAAGTGACCCAAATTTGAGAGATCGAATACCTCCATTGGTGAGCCAAAAATTGTTGTTCGAACATGCCATATGAATGCATACCTATACATGAATTGAACTATGCATTTGTGAGTTTTTCTAGCTTAATGCTGCAACATTATACTCATCTTCCCTCAATTAATGTAATGTATCTGCAGGTTGGTGACTGATATCCCAGCTACAACGGGGCCAAGTTTCGGTACGTATGATGTTCTTCCATTTTTAATTAAAAGCCATATTTCTCTATGCTTAAACTTATTCAAACCATTATTTCTAACGTATATAAAATTAACGAGTTTTATTTATGTGTATATTAATAACAAAATTAGTTCACATATTCTATTTTATGCATAAAGCTATTAATTTGGCTTGGTCTGAACAAGTAAATAATCATATCAAATAAAGAAAAATATTTAAATTAAAGTATAATTGAACTAAGAAAAATGCTTTTAGTAACCAAAAACTAATAAGCTCAAAAAATAAAATAAAATAAAATAAAAATGAATGATTGATTGATTACTTAACTATTCAAATTCCCCCTCGCTCGTATTCTCAAAGCAGAATGTTCGCTTCCTGTTTCTTTAACCAATGGGCACATGCTAAGTGATTTATGATTTCTTTAGTTAAATTGATAGGAGCTCAGTTTTTCAAAAACATTACTATTAATTATCTTAACTGATGAAGATCTTAGAAATTTTACTGAACACTGAATTCCTAAACTCTGAAAATTTTGGAATCAGTTAGAGGTTATTTCATAATAAGAAGACAACATCATTAATAATTATTTTACTGAGAGTATATATATAGTGGATGGGAATTAAATTATGGATATTCTACAAGTTTCCATCAACTTCTATCTTAAAAGTTTCTCTTTTTGTCATTTGGAGTAGTACATCTCCTTTCCTATACACATGAATTGATGTTCGAGTTTATCAGCATATATATATATATATATGGTCCAATTTTTTTAAAAAAAAATTTACAGTTTTTTTTATACATAATTTTTATAGTTTTAATATAATAAATATTTTTTTGTTGAATTCTTTTTATTTGAAATTTATATCAATACTTGTTAGCATTATTTTTTTTATTTAATTATATTAGAGTAAACCAAATGATTTAGTTAATTAAGAATTAAATCTCCAGTATATATTAAAATCTGAGTTTATGAGATTGGTTTAAGTTATTTCATTAAAAACAAAAAAAAATCTTAATACTAAACTAAATCATACATTTTATAAAAAAAAAATGTATATATAGTACGAGGAACTTGATAGATAGTTAGATACTTAGTTCAAGCAAACAAAAGAAAATCATGCCTTGACTACTCTAGCAGACACTCAATAATATTGAAAATTAATTTTGATTTTGATGTTTGCAAAAAAGTTTTTATTGGTTTTAATCTTCGTAAATTTTAAAAAATTTAAAATGGTTCCTGCACTCAGTACTTTGTCATAACATGGCATGCATTTATACGTTATATTATCCTAAAATAATATGTAGTGTGAGATATATAGTTAGATGCATATTACATTATCAGTATGTAATTAAGTGATGACAGAGGTCATTTAAGACTACATTAAGCCATATTTGCAAGAATTAAGAACATGTTTTAGCATGATAATTAAGAATCAAAATATGCAGGAGTTGGGAAATCCAAATTAGCCAAACCTCGAACCATAAAAACATTCAAGTCTTGTTTAATAATTTCTGTTTTCTATCAGAACTCAAGTAAGAATATGTAGCCATCCGAATTCTTAAAGTGCACGATCATGTGCAAAAAGATGAGAAGATTGACTCGGTTAAAGAAAGAAGACACAAAGCAACTATTGTGACTAAAGGAGAATATTCCTATTGAATAGACTACCTTTTGTTGGCAAGATAACACTAAAACCTTCATAAGATCTACAGAATTACAGAACATCATAGAAAAACTTCATAACTTCTTGAAGCAAATTTAAATAAGGTGAGTTAGTAGAATTAGAATTAGATTGGTTCAAACTCCATTTCCAAACATCTTATTGACCAAAACTCAGCATCATATATAATTCAATAAATTCATCACCTTGACAAACATGTGTTCTTTCTAAGTGAAAAACACTACTAATAATAGTTTCGACGCACTTTCTATGACGATTTCCAAAAACTATCTTAATATATAAGGCGGTGACAATTTTTGTCGTGGGTAGAAAGGGGTTTACCTACCTACAGCCATTCCCTCGTGGCATGGAATGTGTTGATCTAGTGGGGTTGGGGTTGTTCTGTTGTTTGCGAACAGAAATGTCCAGTAAGGATGCTGGTAATTTAATGTTGGATCAAACTCTCTTTTAAAGTATTTATATGGAAAAAATACCTTCATAAGACGATCATTATGCACAAAGCAATACTCAACCAGTGGGGTGAGGTGTGTGCACAGTGTGAATGGAAATAAGAGAGAACGAGAATGTATGTCCATTTTTCTCTGAAAGTATTAGTTATTTATACTGCACTTTCCTCTTGGTCAGTTGCAGATTTCCTAATAATCATGACCAAGATCTCTAACTGTTCGATATCATGATCTTTGAAATTGTCAAGGTTCATGATCTAACTTTCAGTTGGGGTCAATAGTTCACTACTCCTCAATAGACCTTATCACTAAGCTCATTTATAAAATCCGTAACAGAGTAAAGTTCATTTTGATGCTTATCTTACATTGCTTTTGCACAATTTTCCTCTTTGGCTCTATTGCTGGTGTTATTTCCATGTTTCTTCAGTTCTCTAAAAGATTAATCCTTGACATTTAGTGTTATTGGCATTTTTCAGTATCATAGACAATAGAACGCTAAGGTTGATCACTGCATATAGTTCTACCAAGAGTGACAAGGATATTCTGGATGGCAACCTACATGGTAATTATTTTTATTTGATAGATGTTATGTAGAAAATTTACTTTATTAAAGTCAATCTTTATAGTTCAATTTTTTTTTTTTTTGCAAATCAGGTCTTCTTGTGACAAGATTTGATTAACAGAAAAGAAATACCCATGAAGCACTCTTACTATCAAGTTAATAATGTTACAAGATGTTGTAGAATTCAGCAAATTCTTTAGTGTTGAAATTTTGGCACCATCCTCGTGCATACACTGTTTCCCTACCCATTTGACGAAATAAGAAACACTAAACGATGAATCCCCGTCATTGGTCACGGACTTTCATATGTTAATTACAACCTCATGGCCTATGCAAATAATGCATATTTGTCGTTACAATACTAACATGATAAAATAATTTTGTGATTAATAAGTTTATTAAATTTTATAATTTTATTAAAAGTTACATGTATAACTGTAATTTCTAATAGTTGACTTTGATAGATACTCGTTAAACTCTTATTATGATTTATACCATGAAATGATAATACATTTCAATTTGATTATCAAACATAAAATAGTAGCACTATATTTCTTCTTAGATAAGGTATTGTATTAATAATGTTTAGACATGTATGGTCCTACAACCGTTGTCCTAACCCACTTAAATAACATGTGATGGATAAAAAGTCTTCAATGTTCTAGAAAGGAGCCAGATTACCTAAACTTCATACTTACCGTCGGAGAAGCCATTGGCCTCAATTCTATGAGAGCTGGCAGAGGGGACGGTTTTATGAAAATCGTTTTAAAAAATGATTTTCTAAGAAGATTTTCTGACCTTTTGCTATTTGCAATAATAATAAGACATTTCCACTAAATTGAAATAACGTGTTCCCATTTCCTATTTAATTTCCTTAATTTCTTATCTCTTTAATTAGAAGATGACACGTACTTGATTAAAATATACTCTTTCTCGATCTTTTGATTGTTATTATATTTTTGAATTATTATTTTTTTGAATTTGGCTCCTTTCTAAAATGCATAAGGCTTTTTATCCATTGAAAGGTTATTTATGTGTGTTAGGACAGCCTTTGTAGGACCATACATGTCTAAACATTATTAATACAATACCTTATCTAAGAAGAAATATAGTACTACTGTTTTATGTTTGATAATCAAACCGAAATATATTATCATTTCATGGATATAAATCATAAGAGTTTAAGGAGTGTCAAAGTCAACCTATTAAAAATTACAATTATACATATAATTTTTAATATAATTATTATAAAATTAATATACTTATTAATCATGTAAAATTATTTTGTCATGTTAGTATTGTAACGACAAATATGAATTATTTGCATAGGCAATGACGTAACATATCAAAGTCCGCAACCAATGGGATTCATAGTTTAGTGTTTGTGTTATTTCATCAACTGGATAGGGAAACAGTGTATGCACATGATGGCACCAAAATTTCAGCACTAAAGAATTTGCTGAACTCTACAACCTTGGATTACCAGTAGTTGCTGCTGTCTATTTCAACATTCCGAGGGAATATGGTTATGGTGGAAGAAGGTTATACCATTGAAGGTTTTAGAAATATTGGCAATCTCCCACACTCTTTAGTAGTAAATGAGTGCTTTTCAAATTAATAGTAAACTAAGCATACAGTGAAATAAATTGCTAGCTAGATCAGTTGGTAGCAACAAGTCCTCTACATATACACATAAATGAAATCGAAGCATCTCGGTTCATTTTTCTTATTTCTATTATCAGCTGCAGAATTTTATAGATATATTATATATGTAAAGTGGAAAACAACTTGAACACAAGTTAAGTGATGGGGGTATTTATACTTTTGCTTATTACTATCCATTTTTTATACGACTAAGGTTCTACTATATATGTAATTGTGCTATTAACAAATATGATGAAAACTTTCTTTAGCAATACTTGTACTTAAGATTAGCTCTTTAATAAATTAAAATCGTTTAGATAGATTATATATAAAAAAGAATACGACTAGTTTATATTATATGATCTGATATATGTGTATGTATTTGCAAGGTATACTTTATGGTTGTATCATCACATACTATCAAGAACAACACATAAATTTTGAATAAGAAAAATTATCTCAGTATAAAAATATCACTTGTCACTTGTCGGGAAAGAAAAAATTCTCCGGGAATCACATACTATCAAGAACAACACATAAATTTTGAATAAGAAAGCACGAACAATGTATGAGGTTTTTGTGGACTATATATTAGACACGTAGCCTTCAACTTATATAATGTGGGTTCAAGTAACTTTTACTACATACAAGGGGTCCAAAATAAAAAATGAAAAAATGAAGGTACGGATTCCTGAAGATATTAACTAGAATACATTTTTCCTGTAAATATCATCTTAAAATATTATTCTCCAACTAATTTTCAATTCTTATATGAAATAAGATCCATTTTGTCTCTAACCCTTACTCTGTTGGATTTTGTGAACTGAGATATTGATAAAATTAATAGTTACATATCAACACCATTACAAATTAACACCGTGGTAAAATCTGAAATTTCTTAACATTTAGACATTTAGTTTTATACAATATGATTTGGTCGACAAAGCCATTGAAGTAACATGCATGTGCATTAGATTTTCCCATGTGTACCAAAAAGTGATATATAGCAAATAAGTGAAAACTAAAAAGCCTAATTGGTATAGAAACAAAACCTGGCCTCCCAGTTTTTCCTCATTTTTCTGAATCACAGATATATGTAGTCCAATAACTTTACTAATTACTCTTTTAGTCTTTTATAGGAAACTTGTTTTTTTTTATCAGCTTTTATCGGAAACTTATAAAAACATAGGAAAAACAATATTTTCATGCTAAGTTAGAGTAATACTGTAAAATGAATAATCATATATTACACGTGAACCAAGACTAATAATCATATATTAGACGTGAACCAAACCATTTCTTATTTTCATGTTTTTCGCCCACCACCTTTCAAACGTCGTATCTTATCTTCTTCCCTAAAATCATGTACTCATTAGAATTTGTTTTATAACTTTTTGATATGTTTATATAGAAAGGTGTGAAGGTTCAGGGTTGGAATCTTGGCTTAAAAGGAATGCATGCTGAATTAAAATTAACAAACTTCCATGCCAAGTTGCTAACCTCAAAGTAATACAAGCACAAACAACATAGAAAGATGGAAACACATTCTCCCAGCTCAAAATCCACCAATGCCTTTGCAAGCATGCATTAGGCTGCCCTCTATACCAGTTAAGGAAGGGAGCAGATTCATATATGTATATAAAAAAAAAAAAAACCAAATGAATCCAAATTAAGGAAGCTTAAATTCAATCTAAGCAATCAAATGGGATGTTATTTTATTTATTTTTTATCAGTAGGAATCATACACATAAGATTTACAATAACTCGATCTTAAATAAATAACTCTGACATTTTGTCAAACTAACTAAATTAGATTCCCTCCATATTTATATTGATTTGATGCTCTTAAATACGACTAAATCAGCTCTGTCAATGGCTGACTCCGTTCTTTAACAAACCTGCAACAAAGTCACAAAATTAGGTCATTTCCATTGAGGAAAACCCAGAAAAAAAAAAAGAAGCAAGATGGAGAGCGGAAGTAAGGAACGACGGAAGGGTATGTTTCGGCCAATTGCTTCACGGAGTACCAGTCTTGTTCGGAAACTCCGTTGACGGCGAAGTACGCAACGCCGGTGTCTTGTGCGGTTTCAATGAGTTGGGAATAATATTTAACTTTCCGGCTGAGTAATATCTTATTTTAAAAAAAGAAAACTTAAAATAGAGTATAAAAATATGAATTTTATTTTATTTTTTTCATTATTTTTACTCTCAACGGACCTGAGATTCTCGGGTCCTGAAAGTGACAGACTTATGGTGGACATCGAACAGCCATCATCGTCGTTATAAAACAACGTTTATAAATTTTGACCAAACACTATGTGCAAGTAAAATAATTAAAATAAGATAAATATTAATCAGCATTATTAGGTTATTAATTAATAAGATCATTAAAATGATTAATTATTTTAAATTTTAAAATATTAACGAAACATCAAGGTTTTTTTTTAAAAATTGATAGAAAGACCAAAGTGTATGATAAAATATTAGTGTTAAACATAGTTTAATATTTCTTCTATTCTTAATTATAAGATAATATATAATTGACAAATTTATTTTTAATAAAAAAATTATTTATTTAGTTGTCATTATTAAATTTATCTATAATTATAATATTTTTAAATTTATCCTTAACTTTAACAAAAATAACATACAACTACAAGATAAATAAAAGACAGTTTGATATGATACAAAAAAAAAATTATTTACTATAACTGATAAATAATTATGGAGGAATTACGTTAATAAATATAAGGATAAATAGTCATTTTTGTTCTAAATGTGTAGAGCGATGACAAATTCGTCACGAAAAGATAAAAATTCAAATTTTAGTATCCGAAAATAAAAAAAGTGCAACAAATTCATCCACCCGTTAACTTTGTCTGTATGAAATAGTCTACATGGCACATTTAGAGACAATTTTGTCATCACTTTACACATTCAGGAACGAATTTGTCAACGTTCTACCCAAAATATAATTTAATCTTCATCTTCTTCATTTTCTATTGTTGTAAGCATAACATTACAATAAATACTTAAAAAAAATAAGAAAGCAAGCCTAAGTTAGAACAAATATAATAAGCATAATCTTTATGTTGCTATGAAATTTCTATTGTGACAACACTAGGTAGTGACAAAATCAAGTTGAGTCTCATTTTTTTGTAAGAACTAACTTAATGGTTGTGCATTTTTATTTTTTTGAGTTTCATATTTTGGGTCAGATATTGTCTCATATTTTTGCTTTAAAATTTCTAATGTGATAGTACTTTATCCAAAATATGAGACTCAAACAAAAATACACAGTCATTAAGTTAATCCTTTCAAAAAAAAAATGTGACTCAATTTGGTTTTGTCATTATTTAATGTTGTTACAATAAAAATTTCAAAGCAACTAACAGAATATACTTATTAATCAATATTATTTTTTATTTTAACTTACGCTTATTTTCCTATTTTTTTAAGTATTTATTATAATGTTATGCTATTAAAAAGGGGAAAAATAAAGATTAAATTATATTTTGGATAGAGTGATGAGAAATTTGTTTCTGAATGTGTAGAGTACTAACAAATTTGTCCTTGAATGTGTCATGTAGACTCTTTTATTAATGGTAACGGAAAAAAATTAACGGATTGATGAATTTGTTGCACTTTTCACTTTTGGGACTAAAATTTGAATTTTTATCTTTCGAGTATAAGTTTATTAATGTATTATAATGAACAAAAATGATTATTTATCCTAAATATAAATGATTGGATGGACAATTTTACTTCTTTTGGTTTCTTTCCGAAACATCATGGGAGACGTATTCTAAAATGAGTTGTTGGTGTTGGGGATCCACCAAAGCTAATTTGCTTTCCAATATTCGAATTTCGATTATGATTTTGAACCCAATGCTCCAGTTCTTCCACATATTGGGAAAAAAGCAAAGGGTGATGGCAAACGATAAGTTCAAAAATGATTCATATTAAGTCTCTTTCAAAATTAATCTTATCTTCATTTTAGACTCCTCATTTCTACATAGCTATTGGAGGAACCAAAGAGGATCACCCAATTGAGGTCACAATGCAAAGAAGATTTTTCTAGCCAATAAATGCTGTTGCGAACAAATTAAGGTATGTTTTTATTTTTATTTTTGCTGAGAATAACAAAGGTACATATTTCAAAAGAAATTCTAATTTTCAATTCGAGCCAACCTAGTATAAGATGTTCAACCCTGATTCATTTTCATTGTAAAAATTCATATTTGGTGAACAACAAAAAAGATATATGTTTGTTCAAAGGTTCATATTTTTTTTTATCAACCCACTATTGAACTCAATTAATCAGTTTTTATAGTTGCAATCAACCATAAACTAAATTAAGAAATGATCATAATAGGGGTATATATATAATCGTTACAAAAAAAAAAAAAATTTCGTTGTAGACTTTATTTGAAGTTGTTTAAACTAGAAATAAAGTTAGACTTTCTTAAATAAATAAAGTTATATAACAATATATATTCTCTTGTGAGAAGGCTCTTTCTTGGCGACAAAAAGAAAAGAAAAAAAAAACAAAGTAAATTTATAACAATATATATTCTCTTGTGAAAAGCTCTTTCTCGACGACCATGAAGAAGAGAAATACAACCGCATTATATTTTCGTCCAAACGAAACATGTCATAGTGTGACCCGGCAGATATTTTGGACTAGTATATATATGCTTTATGGAATAAGTGATGGTGTTGGAATTTGTTGTTCATTATAATACTCCGTCCAAAATCTATAAATGAATTAACAGTAGAATAAAATTAATTTTATAAAATTAAAATAGACGATAAAATTTTCTTTCAAATATTTGGTTAAGTTAAAATAATTTTATGTCAATTAATTCATTCATGTGTTTGGTGATAATAAAAATTCACATGTATGAATAATCTTTTCATGTGAATATTTCACATTCTTTCTCATATAAAAAGTTTTTATTTATAAATAATAATATTAAATAAATGGTATATCTTATTTTGGAGGAACGTAAATGACACATATCTAATCAAAATTTAATAATTTCTATAATAAAAATTAGAAAAAAGATGATACACTAAAGGCTCTAACTTACTTGTTTTAGTATGGTGCGTGAGTGTTGTA
>PYAF01001297.1:2540197-2551862 GCA_007407185.1 Glycine tomentella | reverse complement strand
GCTAGATAAACAAAATTTATGAAGTAAAATTATATGTTTATAAGTGTAAAACAAAGTAGAATTACATTAAGAAAGAAACTGTGATAAGACAATGATGATAAAATTTAAAATAAAAGAGAAAATATTAATAGTCTATTTATACTCTATTATCCAATTACTAATCATTATGCATGATGAATTTATTGACTTTGAAAATAATCACTCAAAACGTTATACACTTATACTAAAGTTGAATTTTAATTCGTTAACAATATAAAATCTTTTACTGTAACATGATATATCCATTAAACTCAAAATAAAATATTATATAAAGAGTGTCTATATTTTTATAAGCTATATAAAAAATGTGTTCGATCTACTTAATTTTTTTTTAGACTTAAATATATTTATATCTCTAATTACGAATTTTGTTTTGAAAATTTTATATGTTAATTAACTTGTCAATTTTTACTCAATATATCACTTCTTTTTCTTATCAGACTTAATATATCGCTTCACATTCACACTTAAATTTCATTGAACACCGAATGCCTAAAACTCGTAAGTTTATCACGCTTAAATATATAAAAAAAAATCATTAAAAAAGAATATTCAGTATATCAAAAATCAAAAGAAAAATAAATTTAATACAATTTAATTTGGACCATATAAATATTCTGATAACATAGATGTCAACAATGGATGGAACCTTGTAGAATATCCATGGTTTAATTCCTATCCATCCAGTATATATTCTCAGTAAAATAATTTTAATGATGTTGGCTTCTTATCATATATCCACTTGCCTTTGATTCCAAAACTTACGAGTTTTAGGCATTCAGTGGTCAGTGAAATTTCTAAGATCTTCATTAATTAAAATAAATTAATAATGATTTTGAAAAATTGAGTTCCTATATCAGTTTAATATATATTAGGTTTAAGCACAGAAAAATTCAGGTTTTGAAAAGGAATGATAATCATACATACCGAAACTAGTCCCCGTTGTTTCTGGAATGTTAGTCACGAACCTGACCATTGAGAGAGGAGTTGTATAATATTACAAGTTTACACAACATTATGCTAGAAAAACTCAACATAGTTCAGTTCATGTATACACGAATATATTCATGGCATTTGGAAATTGGAACCATAATATTTGGCTCACCAATGGAGGTATTCTCTGAAGTTGGGATCACTTGGGCTAGGTGCATACCTCATATTAACATCTAGTTACATTTTGAGTTGAATACGAACAACACTTGTGTCGGCAATCGCTTCTTTTAGGATAGGAAAGGAAAGGCAACATTTCATAAGTTTTTCCTCCAAAATAACATTGGTGTACTTATGGCAAGCCACATTAGTTTGTACTCTATTTGTTCAATTCACGTAACCTTCCTTCTCTAAAATAAGAAAGAACTACATCTAAAGGTTGTTGCATTGAATGTTTAAAAGCAGATAAGACAACAAAAATTACTATATCCAATGAGGATTGACCATATTGAATGTCATAAACTTTGGCAGGGATACAAACTATCACATATACATACACGTTAGCAAACTGGTCCTGTAATCTATATGCTCGTACTTGGATGAAATTTTGTTTGGAACTTCCCAAAGTAAACTTTGCCAAGCTAGGAATCGTTTCATTCAAGAAGCAATTGTTTCGTCTACTTTTGAAGTACTTTCGAACCTTCATAGGATAATAACCTGACAGCATTCTGGTAACTTAATTCAGCAAGCTCTTCTTTCGTAATTTGTAGCATAGATGCAACATAATCAAGTACCTGCAAGTAGAACGAATTGAAGAGTTTAAATCTAACGAAACAAGTACCTGTAAAAATTTATTAAGGTTAAATTAATCTGTAGGTCCTTGAACTACTTGATAACTTTTACTTAGGTCCTTGAACTATTTTTTTTTTCAATTGGGTCCTTTAACTTGTATTTGTTTTTTAATTGAGTCCTTTTGTCTAATTGTCGCTATGGAAAATTAATTGTATGAGTAGATGTGTCAGTTTTAATTTAAAATATTAACATATATCTCCAAGGGAATCATATAATGAGATGCTTATTTTGAAAACCCAAGGTTATAGACTGAATAGACACAGATACTTGAGCTACATACATTATGAATGTTTGCGGGATGATTGAGTGTTTCCTTTGGCAACATCAAAGCATCTGCCAAGACATGGGATGAATCACCGAGGGAAGAACCAGAAGTTGATGATGTTTTTGTTTGGGCAAGAAGCTCTTCAGCGAGAGAAGTATCTCCTTCAACAAAATGAAGAGAATCAATGTTTGACATTGGTAGTGCATCAGGTGCATCTGTCTCCAACAATATCCTATCAGAAGGGACCTAAATAGGATAGAAAATAAGTATGTCACTGTTCTGAAATATATAGTAATAAATTACATTCAACATTAATCATATATCAGGAGTGATGAAAATCACCATCTTCAGCATTTTCTTTGCTTTACTTGCTTTTAGTGACATAAGAAACCCAGAGAAGGAAAAATAAGCACCAAGCTTGGAAAATTCAGGAACCATCTCTGCAGAACCTAGGTAAGAATGAAGAATGACACCGGCAGGAAAAGGCCCCAAAGACCTGAAAATATTGAAAGTTTTAGACTGAAATTTCAGAAATGCCACTTCATTATGAAAAATGAGAACACCATAACATTAATTGAATGGCTTCCATTAGATAATGAGAATCTGAGCATCTAACCATGTTAAAAAAGGAGGCTAAATTACAAACATCAGGAAAAAGCCTCTGGTATTGTATACATCTGAGGCTCTAAAACAGAAGTAATTTGTAAGGGCAGACAAAACATTGTGATACCCAGGAATGTTTACAGATTTTAATAGCCTTTCAATTTTCTCAACCCCCCCTAATAGAGAAGAGATAACTTTAATTATATAAGTGTATCTATCAATATCAAATCATCTTATTTTCAGCAGTGGATATAAGACCAAGTGATAAGCATTGTTACATGCACCAATTAACAGTACTGCAAATATCACTAAATTTTATGTGGTACTACACTACTACTGACAAGAAAAAATACAAGCAGTCTAAATATGTAGCTGATTATATCTGGTAAATTGAACACATGGCTTAGGTAACTGATTTCACTACCAAAATATTAGAAATTCAGGCAATTTGGAATGATAAACAAAAAAAGGAGGAAGTCAGAGAAGCTCCAAATCACAAAGTAGAATGATGAAGCCAACTTTAGAGTTCATTTTAGTGTAAGAGAATGTTGAGGATGACAAATCCTCCAATAGAGTTTACTAAAATTAATATCAAATCCAACTATATCTGAGAAGCACTGGTTCATTATAACTAGATATCAAAGCAATTCAAAACAGAAAGAAAAATAAATTAAGAGAGCAAAGGAAATCACAATTCCATTTGTAACAAAGATAGAAAACCTTCATTATATCATTTAGAAGTCTTACATACTTGACAAAGTCTACAGAAACAACAATGCATACTTTGACTTTGACCTTGTTGAAATTATATAGTTTCTGAATTCTGATAGGGAGTGATCCCATATCAATAGGGTGTATGTCAGGTGACATAAAAGAACATGATTAGTTAGGAATTTAAATTTCTGTTTGAATTTAATAAAACAAAGAGATGGGGGATTTTTGCTAGTTTGAATATAAACACTCAGATATGTTAAGAAATAAAAACATCACCAATAGCTGTATCCTACAGAACACATCCTTTAGTCAAATATGTTTTTTCTCTTTCCAATCACCTCAGTATGGAAAGGAACTTTTGCAGTTCGAAAATTTGACATACCATCATCACTATTATTAAGCGATCCTTTAAAGAAACAATTGAAAGAAGAGATAAGAATAATAGATATTCATACTTCATTAGCTCAAGAAGATCACCAAAAGCACGAACACAATGAACAGATGCTGGTTTGTTTAACTCTTTTGCAAGTTCAAGCTGCAGCCTCAATACTTCAATCTGCACAAATGTCCTAATGCATTAGAAGCCAACAATCTAGTTAGCAGTCTTCTGCGTAAAAGGTCATCTTCTGTCATTAATGTATGATTGGTCAATGTGTTTCATATTTTAGCTAAAGCTTTGCATCATTTTCTTTCTAGTAGATCCAAGTTTCCACAAATACCAGAAGGCCAGAGCTCTATTTGATAATCTGGCAGTGAAATGTCATTCTTAACTGAAAGGACAAGGGAGATGGGACTGGGCTTTAGCCTTTGTATGTAATATATTAGAGGCAGCATTACAAACAACAAAACATTGATAAAGATTATATAGAACATAACGTTTTATATCAAGAAAAATAAATGTTCATTGAGAAATTGTAGTTTGACACTTTGACTCATTTTGAAGCCTAAATGATATGCTTTATAGTCCTTTGAAAATTAGCTTATCCTTAAGGCAGTAAAGCCTCAGAGATTAACAAAAATGGCACCAACCATAAACATTCAGAATTCAGCATCTTTAAAGAAAAGGCTTTTATCAAATTACACATAACCCATCCTTTTTGATTTTCCTACACGAACCCCCCTTTAAGTTTGAAACCATTACACTAGCACACCCTTATATGTTTCAAAACATTACATTAACACCCCCTCAAATCTTATACTAAAACCTCCTACAAGGGAGGTGAACGTAATGGTTAACAAAAGCGAGTACTTATGTAATTACATGAAACCTCAGAGAGGTGTTGCTGTAATTTGCTCTAAAGAAAAACATTCACTCTCTCACTATGATCGACAAGTTCCACAATTGCCAAAATTCCTAATTATGTCTATGCTGCAAATTCAGTTTGAAATTTAATTTACTGTTTTCTTTACAGACAATTAGTCAGGGTCATTAACTTTAAGCTCACTTTGCTAAGTAATAAGAATGTTCTCAATCCAAGTTCCTTAAGAAAAAAAGGTGTTTAATTTCATGTACATACAGCGGTTTTGGGTTCTCCTACCTGAACCAAGACTGTAAACAGTTGCCAAAATCATCTTTGGTCTTTTTAACCAACAGAATAGGACCACTCATTCCTAGCCAGAGTTTAAGTACGTTATTCTTTGGGACAGACCATAAGGTGTCCCTCAAAACTAAAAGGGGGAGGGACTAACCACTATCTCAGGTATCAGCTTAGCTCAAATCACCAGGTGCATCCAGTGGGTTTCAAACCTTGAACTGCAGTGTTTAAGAGTACTTAGATAAGTAATTGGCTACATTTCAAAATACTCCAAACAAGTAGATATTTATATCGTAAGACTTTCTTATATGTACTGCTTCTTGCTTAAAGTGGGAAATGGAAAACAAATTTTTATGTGTAAAAGCTCTTTACAATATATGGTACAAAATATTGGAATTCTTACAATGAACTCTTAAATAACTTGGCCAATATCATAGTCTCCACTACAACTCAAGATGTACCAAACTGCACCTTAAACAATTCAACCACTATATATGAAAGGAAAATTTTGTGTGACCGCAAAATTCCTCTTAAGCTGAAAGGAAAATTCTATAGAACAGCTGTAAGACCGACAATGCTATATGGAGTGGAATGCTGATCACCACATAGGCAACATGAGGATAAAATAGGGGTAGCAGAAATGAGGATGTTAAGGTGGATGTGTGGATATACGAAAATGGATAAAATAAGAAGTGAAGATATTTGAAGAAAGGTATCAGTGATACCGGTATGTGAAAAGATGAGGGAGCATAAATTGAGATAGTTTGGACACATTATGAGACGGCCACTGGATGCTCCCGTAAGAACAATAGTTTGTTATCAAGAACTCGACACGAAGAGAGGTAAAGGTCGACCGAAACTTACCTGGGGAAATGTAGTTAAACAAGACCTAATGAAGTGGGATATAGATTGACGGATGGTATGTCTTAAGACAGAGTGGAGAAAAGCTATAAGCTTGATGGAAGGTTAAACCCATTAGTTGTTCTATGTTCCAGTCATTTCCTTGTTTTAGTTATTTTCCTCTTCTTTTCTCCCTTTTTCCTTTCACCACTTTTTCTCTCTTTTATCTTATTTCCACTTTTTTCTTCCTCTTCTCCTTTCTCTTTCTGTCACATTTATGTTTTATCATTGGGTTCATCTACCACCGACCCCAATTAACTTGGGTTAAAGGTGTTCTTGATATTGATGTTGATATTACATCTCACATATACATTAGAATTATAGGGGAAAAATAGTAGTATATTAAAGCAATTCTAACGTTTAGCCCTGATATATTGTAAATTCAAAAAGTAATTTACCGACTGAAATAAAGAATCTGCCCAAAATATAAAGCAAAAGTGCTATTTAAGCATTACTTCACTGTCAAGTAACACTTCTCCTCTGACCCATCAAAGTCTAACACTCACAGTATTGGTCAATTTAATTAAATTTCCGAGAATTGGCAGCATCAATGACGGGGATATTTAGTTGTGCGGATCATATTGCATTATATACATTTTCTATATTACAGTAGTATCTTTAAATTATTTAGAGTATCCACGAATATATAGATTGTGTCATAGAATAATTTAGGGTATGTTAGAGATTATCTATTAGAAGTTAGAATTAGTTTTCCCATTTTCTAAGTTTCCATATTTCCTAATATCTTATGATTTGTTTCCTTATTAGTTAGGATTATGATTAGTTAATAGTATAAATAAGGCATATTGAGTTAGGTTTTATGAACAATAGCATCGTATTATAATACGGATCCGGATTCTCTATAGTAAAAAAATCATGTATTCATGCAGTCAAACGATTAGAACCATCTGATGGAGATCTAAAGGTTCATAAATCATTTCAATAAGTTCATCTTTAAAAACACCTTTAAAACACTGATCGTCTGATGAAATAAAACGGTCCATATTCATGACTACATGAATGCAGGGAATCCAAATCCGGCATGACAAGCTAATACCTGCTCAGAAAAATCAATCTTCTTTCCGTGTGATCCTTTGTCCACACCAATCTGAGGAAAAGTCAAAATAACTCGAACACACCAAATGTTAATTTAAAGATGAATGAAAAACAAGACCAAAAAGAAATTTCATCTATAAATATGCAATTACCTCTCCAACTGCAGCAGAGGGTGTGGAATCAAAGTATTCTCTTAACGTTTTAAACCAATTGGGACTCCGCTCTTTAACAAACCTTCAACAACAACGTCACAAAATTAGGTCGTCAAAAACACTTCCATTGAGCAAACCCAGAAACAATTTTTTTTTTTTTATCAGCAAATGTTAATTTGTTAGTTTTGTTAGAAAAGTCAATGGGGGATTTGAACCCGCGACCTCCCCGTTTCTGTAACCGCAATTGCGGCCGCAATATGAAGGTATTTTGACTCAAGGCAACGCAACCACAATTGCAGCCACATCAGCCGCATTTTCCCGCAATATAAAGGTTTTCTGACTCACCGCAACCACAGCAACGGCAATTTAAAACCATGGGTCAACCTTATATCTCCTGAAAAAAAAAAATTACCAAGGGTGGAGACCGAAGCAGGGAATGACGGAAGGGTATGTTTGGGCCAATTGCTTGACGGAGTGCCAGTCTTGTTCGGAAACTCCATTAACGGCGAAGTACGCGACTCCAGTGTCTTGCGCGGTTTTGATGAGCTGGGGTGCCTTGCCTAAGATTCTCGGGTCCTGCAGGTGACAGTGTGCATCGAACAGTCTCAACATCGCTCGCAATCTCAAAACCCTCTCTTTCTGTGTCGCTATTTGTCAATTGCACTCTTATGTGGTTTCAAATGGGGAAATTTTATTCGATCAGCGATGGAAAGAAAGAAAGAAAGACCGTCATCCGTTCTTCACAATGAATAGAATAAGGTAGGATTGGACCTTTTTTCTTTTGCTTCTGAAAATTTAGGAGAATGGAATGTCGCGCAAGTATTTACATTTATCTCTCGTCTCATTGGGATTCGAACCGGCAACTTGTCACATGCTATAAATGAGAACGGCTTTTATCTATATCACGTCATTATTAAGTTATGGACAATTTTTAAAAATTTGCAACAAAAAAATATTTAATTTTTCTTATGTTATTAATAATTTTTATTTTATTTCCATTCACTAATTTAAAAATAATAATCATATAGCTATTCTTAGTGATAAACTAATATTTATGTACCAATTTCTATTAGTTTAAATAATAAGAGTTGGACTATTTTATTTTACTATTTAGGTATTAAGTAAATTTTACTGTTTCTTAAATAATAACTCAATTTATTTTAATTAGAATCCAACATAACTGTTAAAAAGTCATATATGCACAAGAAAAATTAATATTTCAGAAAAGTATTATTATTATTAATCAAGTATATTAAATTAAGTTCAAAAATCATTTTGAGTCTATTTGGTGGTAGTTCTTAATTTGGAATCTTAGAGTACTTTTTTGTAAACGTCAAATAGAATTAAAGATATCTCAAGATCTCTTCCATTTTTTTTTCTTTAATAGTAGATCTCATTTTGAGATCTTAAGGAGAGAAAAAAAAAAAATTATTCATTTTTAAATAATGTGAATATAGATCTTCTACAAAAATTCATCCTCCATCTTAGAGAGATCTTCAATTCTTTTATTGAGAGATTTAATAAAGATCAGATCTTGAATTCAAAATCTTTGCTCAAGATGTTGTACTAAAGATGCTCTTATAATTAACTCATTAATATAGTAGAATGTAATAAAAATGACTGGTTATTAATTAGTTATATGGAAAAGGCTAAAACATCAATGATTAAGGGAATAAGGTGGTAGTGATTGTTTGTAAAAAAAAAAAAAAAAAAGTAGTAGAACTTCTCGCTTTAACGTTTTAGAGAAGGTGGAGTTGGTCCGAAGATTATTTAATTTTGAAGAATGTTGTGGCCAAATTTGTGGAAATGGTATCCAAATTTACCTTACCATACGGTTGTTGCTAAATATTCAAACTATACCTTCTGTGTTCTCGTTGTTATGGGTATGACTGATGAAGAACCGCCAAATAAGTACTGTTACATAGTTTGTTAATTCCCCTCACCTTATATTTTAAGATGGGATTGGCTATGTCTACAATTTTGATCATCAGCTTTATAAGCAACCTGATAATTGACACGATAACCTAAATAGCTATCGATAGATGAATGAATGCTCGTGAAAGTAGAAATGTCATGCTAGGGAGATGAATGCTCGTGAAAGTAGAATATGATACTTTCAATAGCATTCGAAAGAAAGTCATTTTCCAATAACATGGCCTATAGCCACCCCTTTACAGATCACTTCCACGTATCAAATCATAATTCCTTAGCCACCCCTTTAACTGGTCTATAGAATACTAGAATGTTGAGACAATCCAAGATTGTTCCTCTAGAGTTTGGAATTAAAAACAAACCCAAAATCCATTACAGTAACAAAAATCATTACAGTCAGAATAGTTAAATTTTCATATTTTGCCTTTTGGAAATAATTAAGCAAACAAAGTGAAGAACAGTCCATTTAGTTAGTCTTTCAACAGAGATTTTTTTTATTTGTGTTCCATTGAAATATACAAGGCTTAGCATCAAGTCCAAGTAAGAGGCACCGTGACAACTGACAATAGAATCCAAGTCCATAAAGCTAGTGTGGGTCTCGCTGCATTAGAATAAGGAAAGTTTATTCATCGCTATATATCCTTAGAGTCTTGAATCATGGTGAGACTCTTGATTCTGTACTACCAATTCTTTGCACCTATATATCCAAATCCAGCAGTCAATTGTCAAGACACATCACAACTTAAGTCTTTTGACATAAATATATCCAACTACTTCAATCAAAAATCATATATATATATATGATTGAATTATATTTCAATTTAGCGAAGATAGAAAAAAATCATGGTTAAGGTAACACCTTAACAAAAATTAAACAAATTTGCAGGAAAAAAAGAAAAGAAAAAAAAGATGAATCATTATCTCCCATCAAGCACTCTAAACACGATGAGTCAAGAAGAATCATCATCATCCAAAGTCTCCTCAAAGGCCTTCTCCTCCTTACAAAGCTCAAGAACTGCATAAACTGGTGACAATAGGAATAACAATAACCAGAATAAGAATGAGCAGCAGAATGATCCCAATGCACATGCACTTCCTGCTCCTCTTCTGGTACCCCTTTGCACTCTGGAGACTCTTGGTCCCATCCTTGACATAGTGGGAAGCGTGCAAGACGTGATGCTCGATGTCGTCCATCTTCTCACCATGTGCATCCACCATAACAGCCATGTCAAGAAACACCTGGTGCAGCTCAAGCAGACTCTTCTCCAACTCCTTGGCAGCATCATGCCTGTCCTGAATTTCCAGCACGGTTTCCAAAACCTTCCCTCTCCCGTGTTCCTGAATAGCCTTAGCCAGAACCTCTTCCTCGTTCCCGTTGGCGATGATCTTCTCAATAACTTCCTCATCAGGGTGCTCCCCAGTCACTGTGAAGTACCTTCTAGCCACAGTATCCTTGTACTCAGTCATCATCCTCTGCCTCAGCCCCTGAAAGTCCATCATGAGCTCCTTGAGCTTCTTCCTGAGGCCATTGGTGACCGCAATCCGGGTACGGTAGATGGCGGGGGTCCCGTCCTTGAGGGCGGAGAGGCGCCTGTTGGCGGCATTGGCGCGGTCCATCTCCTCCAGCTGGGCCCGGATGGCCCGGGCCTTCTTGAGTACGGCCAGGATGTCGGCGTTGATTCGGGTTCTGAGGGCCTTGAGGGCTTCGGGCTTGTGGAGGGACTTGCTCTCCTCGTTGGCCTGCTGGAGCTGGCCCAGGATGTCGCCGAGGGACCCCATTTCGGCCTTCACCTTCTCTGCCTCTTCTAGGAAAAGGCCCATGTCGGTGTCCAAGTGGGTCGTGGAAGAGCTCAGTTCCACTTTGCGATCACCAGGAGCACCGGCTTCCAAATCAACGTCTTCTTTCATTGCCACCTTCTTCAGCTCCACGTAGCTGGTGAAGGATTTCGTCATAAGATCGTTCATTTTTTTTTGGATTAATCGTGAAGAAGAAGAAGAAGAAGAAGAAGAAGAAGAGAGTGAGCGTAAATTGAGAAGCGGAAGTGTGTCAAGGACGATAATGGAACCAGTGAAGGGGAAAGTGATATGAAAATTTCAGAGGAAGTGAAGGGAGTTTTATGACTTGTGAAAGGAAGGGTAACGGATAGTTTCATGACAGAAAGTAGCCGTTGCCATTTATCATCTTTGACTCCCAACGGCTAGTTTTTTTTTTTCAAATTACGATTAATTTAGTGACTGTTTTTATTAATGTTAAACTCCTCTTTAATTTCAGTCAAAGAAAAAAAAAGTCCTCTTTTTTGGAAAGTGGGATTTTCTGATTGGATCAAGAAAGAGAAGAAAAAAACTGAGATGAAACAAATCTATCTAATTAGAAGATAGCCATGAAGATTGATTAAATATTTAAATATTTAATTAGTCTCTTTTTGGTTATTATATTTATAGTTTCACAATTTTGATGATTTTTATTTTTAACCACCAAAATTTATTTATTTTAATATATTTTTAAAAAAAGTGATTTTTTAGCAATTTTATACTGGCAAAATATTTTACTTATATGATTTGGTGATCATTTTTTTTACATATTTTGAAAATTTTAAAGAAGAAAAATAAAAACATGAATGTAAAATTATCATGATTTTTTATATATTATGATAATTTTAAACGATCTCAAATCATTTTAAAAAAAA
>PYAF01001297.1:2524606-2540097 GCA_007407185.1 Glycine tomentella | reverse complement strand
AAATAATAATTACCCAAATTTAAATGAGTAAAAACATATTAAGCCTAATTTTTTTATCAGTCAATCTATTTGTTTATCTATTTACTCATTTCTAAACTTTTTCAAAACATTTAATTAGTTTTCTAAATTTATTTATTATTTTTTAATTAGGACATTAAATTTAAAAAATGAAATTGAGTCCTTGATATTATATAGTTTATCATTATCAATTAATCAATTTATTTATCTATTTATCCATTTCCAAATTATTTCAATTTTTTTAATGAAATCCTAAATTATTTGAAAATTTTAAATTAAGAAAAATATAAGGGTTAAATATATTTTTAAGAATATGAATGTAGTCATTTGAAAAAAAAAGTCTTTGTATTTGTTCCCTAAGTTTTAAAAATACCAAATTTTAGTCATTTTCTTAACTCTGTTTATTGCTATAGTTAAATGTCACATCATGTGGCCATCCAAGTCAACGATTATGAAGTGATTTAAAATGTCATCTAAGAGCATCTCCAATTGTGGTTCATGGAAGAAAATCTTAGCTTCCTAAGATTCACTATTGAAGTTGACAGTCAAATTTTCACGTAGAGATATAATTCTTCCACAAAAATTATCAAGATCGGCATTGTTTCCCAAAAAAATATTTTTTTTTGTCTCTCTCCCCAACAGAGACTAGCAAGAAGTAACTGCCACAAAAGGGGGAAAATCATAAGAAAGGGATGAGAGGAGATGAACAACAAACCTAGTAAAAATGAAATAAAAAAGTTAAAAAAAAGGCAAATATAGGTTGGTGAGCAACAAATCTATCTTTGTATGTTGTTGATGAGAACAAAGATTGTGGTCACAAAGGGGAAGGAGGAGAGTGTGGGGTGGGGTTCGCAGTGAAGGGAGATGAGGGTTAGGGTTTGGTTCGCAGAGGGAACAAATGGTGGTGTGGGGTTTGCGAAAGGGAGGGAGGAGAGGTTGTGTGGTGCGCCAGAGGATCAGGGGTGGGGGAGTGTGAGAGAAAATAGAAAGGGGAAGGAGGAGAGGGTGAGTGATGCGGCTTAGAACGAAAATGGGAAGAAATATAGGTTTTGAGCTCAACTTTTTAAAAAATAAAATTGACCCTTGCACATCAATTTTTTTAAATGATCATTACACATGTTTTTTTTTTTTTTAAATGACCGTTTCCTACCTTTTTTTTTTTAAGAAATAAGACCGTTTCCTACCAAGTAGTTATAAAAAAAATTACAATTGCATTTAATTTTGTTTAAAAGTTATTATAAAGTTAAACTTCTCATCTCTTATAAATTAAGTCATTGGTCTCAATTTTTATTCTCATTTTGTTTATTACTTACTTAATGAATCCAAATAAATTTAATAAACAAGCTTATACGAATTTGTTACAAAATTACTCACAACCAAAAGAAAATTTGTAACATCCTCCTCTATCTTGATAGCAATAATGATGAAATTTATTTTTTATTATTCATTATTGATGTTTTTTATTTTTTTCAATCAATGATTTGTATTATCATAAGTTTAAATTATCTTAATGAATAAATATTTTAATTATTAATAAATTTTCTTTTTTTGAATTATTTTTTTTATAATTAAACATAATATAATCAATTATTTTAAAATAAATTAAAAATAAATATTATAAGATGAATCCCTACCGGAACCTAAAAAGAAATTTAGGATCTCAAAATGAGATGCTCTAAGTTGTAACTAACAAAAAATTAAAAACAAAACAAAATAAACTAATTAAAAAAAAAGAATTAGAAAACAAGTAATAAAAATAGAAGTTTGGAGAAGGAAATGTTCCTATGATGAATCTGTTCCGTTCAGATTCTACACAACTAGTTCAAGTTCAACTTAACATCGCCATTGAATTCACTCAGAGCATTGTCTCCTGTCTTCAACAGAGTTAAAAAAGGAAAACTAAAATCTAGTATTTTTAAATTTCTTAGATCAAATACAAAGATTTTCTTTTAAGGATTAAAATTAAACTGATATATTTTCAACAGAAAAGGAGTTATAAAGTTATCATCATATGCTAAGTTTATTAATTTTTAAAATATTTATTTTAAATAATTAAATGATGATTTATAATTAAATAAATATAAAATTATTTTAAACAGAATATTAAACTGTAATTTCAAAGGATCAAAATGTCCAAAATACAATTGAATTACTAAAATTATTTAAATTGTCACAAATTTTTTAATTGTTTGAAGTTGTTATAAACTAATTCCAGAGCCTTAATTGCAATTTTTTTTACTACATCAAAGATTCAATGACAAATATTTTTAGTTTAAATACTTAAATTTAAAAAAAAAGTTAAAAATATTGAGAGAAGTAGTAAAGTTGTTATTTTAATAAAGCAAAAGAATATAATGGTATAATAATTTTGACCATCCAAAACAACCGTGGTTGTGTTGTGGATGCAGTGGGTAATTCCCAGTTCCCTTTCCCAGCAAAAAACACCATTCTCGCGTAAAATCCGGTTCCAGACAAACACACACGCACACACTGACACTCCCACATCCAAATCCAAATAGAAAACACACACACACACTCACTTTTTCTCATTCACACCCACACACGCATTCCTCCAAACGCCGTCGTTTCCCGAAGCCTCGCGCCTTCAAATCCAATCCACATTCCCATCAATCAGCACTGGAGTCGCTCCAAGTGCTGAAGCCTCCCTCCCCCTCCGCCGCCGCCGGCCAGATCCGCTTCCGCTCCCCTTCCTCCGCCGAACTCCTGGCCACCGTCGAGCTGGATCTCGAAACCACCAAAATGCTGAAACGCTCCGGCCGGCCCCCGCCGCCGACGCCGGAGTCGCTCACCGACAAGATCTACCATCTCCGGGGAGCGTTCCTGATGTTGGCGGTGCCGCTCCTCCTCGTCACGCTCGTGCTCTACTCCATGCCTTCCGCCTCCTCCAGCGAGTCCATGGAAGACTACGCCCTCACGCACCGCAAGGTCGGCAACGAACGATCCACCTCCTTCGCCGTCATCTTCGACGCCGGCAGCTCCGGCAGCCGCGTCCACGTCTTCCGCTTCGACCGGAACTTGGATCTCGTCCACATCGGGAAGGACCTCGAGCTTTTCGTTCAGGTGACTCAAAATCCATGGATTGCATTTTATTTTATTTTTATCGGCAAATATTAATCGTTAGTATTGTTATTGAAAGATTTAAACTTGCAACCTCTCCCCTTATCTTCTCCCTTCTTGAACACCCTTTTATCTCCAGATTTGCATTTTGTTTACTTCGCAATAATTTGCACTAATCTAATAAATGCAAACCAACAATTTAGTCCATAAAGTATTACACTATCTCCTAAATAGATTTAAAAGTAATGGAATTATATTAGTCAATAAAATAATGAATATCCATCAAAATAATTAATATATTTTACAAATAAACTAATTTGAAGGATTTTTTTTAATACTTAAAAGGACTATTTGGTATGATTTTTAATTCTGTACTTGAGAGATTACATGTACAATTTGTTTACTTTAGGAGAGAGAGAGTAATAGTTTAGGGATGAAATCGATTGTTTTTCTATCTAATAATCTCTTCCTCGAGTTTTTGCATGATAGGTTAGTAAAGAAGGGGAAGATGGCATAAACTGGTCAATAAGTACTTATAATATAAGAAAGAAGGAAAAAGAATCAAATTTGTTCAATAATCTAGAATCAGCTTATCCATCTTAATATTTTATTGATGTTAGATGAAAAAAAATTCTGTACAAAAAGTTAGAATGTATAAGTTAATTGTCGGAAAGATATCAACATTCAACATCCACTCCAAATTGGGATAGATTTGGGGTGGAAGAAGAGAGATAGGGAAGAGGTGAAGTGAAGTGAAAATGAGATAGAAGAAAAACTGTCTCTGTTTTTTAACTCATGATTTTGAGAATTTTATCTGAACGACTTTACGTCAGAAAAATCTATTCTAGTGTAAACGCACACATATTGAATTTATTTAAAATAAATCATTTATTTATGGTTAATCTATTAAATTAAGTTTGTGTTTGATATATCTCTATTTGGCCGATGAGTAGTGATGAGGTATTATACTGAAATATGTGGAAATTTATGTTTGATATTTTTCTATTTTATACTGTTGTTTGTGTTTAATCATGGTATAATTTGAATGTGTCTAGGACCTAGTCCTTGAATTTTTCAAAATTGAATTCTAGTCGTAAAAGAAACATATTTTCATAAACCAAAATGTTGGTTCAAATTTTTTATGTCAATTATGTAAAGGTTTTAACAAACGGTTGTGGACAGCGGTTTCATCACATTCCTTGATATTGTGTGAAATTGCAAACAAATGTGGCCACACTGGTTGTTGCAGACACTCCAAAAACCTTGATGTTGAAGTCGAAACACACAGTCATGGACCTTTTTTTTTAAACCTTGATCAAGATTTTTTTCTGTGGTGGTAAAATTTTTATGGTGTTGCAGATTAAACCTGGTTTGAGTGCTTATGCTCAGAATCCACGACAGGCAGCTGAATCTTTGATTTCTCTATTGGATAAAGCAGAGAGTGTTGTTCCTCGGGAGTTTCGGCCAAAGACACCCGTTAGAGTTGGGGTGTGTTGTTTTTATTTATTTTTTTGTATTTATATTCGTTTGGGTATCTGAAACTATTTGTATGCTAATGCAGGCAACTGCAGGTTTGAGGGCTTTGGAAGGAGATGCTTCTGACAGGATATTGCAAGCGGTAAACGTTGCTTGCTGCATCTTGTCTCATGTTGAATACTTCTAGCATGTAGTAGCCATACTTGACATTTTAAACTTATGTTGCTTCTTTGATTTTTGAATATAAGGTCCGGGATTTGCTTAAGCAAAGAAGCACTCTAAAATCTGAGCCTGATGCGGTAACAGTGCTGGATGGAACGCAAGAAGGTGCTTTTCAATGGGTATGCTTTATGAACTTATTACTCATTATTTTTAACTTCTGAACAAATTTAGACTAGAGGAGAATTGGCAAATGACAAGCTTTTAGTGACATTGAATGGATAGTGACAATGCATTTTCTCTAAAGAGCAATTCAATCTCTTTGATAATATGTGGAGAAGCCTCACTATACAAATCATCTGCAGTCACTCACAGAGATATTAATAGGAGAAATCTATAGTCTATATCATGAAAAGGTGGGGGAAATTTCTCAATTAGAATAAATGCTTAACTCATTGACAATTTAACTCTAAGGTTGTCTGTAAGAACTAAATTTTCCATCTAGTGGGATAATGTTTTGTTGTTGTAATGCGACATTGCTCTTTACTTTATGGAGAGTTGGATTTAATTGCTGATTTGGCCATTAGTGATATGGCAGTTAGACGTACAATGAGCATTAATTGTAGTGATTGTAGTACTATTTTTATTGTGAAACAAACTGTTAATGACAGACATGCCTCATCAGCTAATTTTAAATGGGTTATGTGGTTGGAAATACAATTTAGAATAGTTAAAGAATGCTAATCTTTGGGACCCTGGAAAGCTTGAGTTCTAACCTGTGATTTCAAGTTCTTGATAAATGAAATATCAGTTCAGATACCATTTCCTAGCAACTAAAATTATACACTGCTAGAAAACATTGGCATGATTCAAAAGTGGGCTAAATTTTTTAACTTGAACTGCAAGCAAAATGGGAAATTAAGATATTGTGCACTCTTCTCTACAGTATTTTGTTAGTCTTACATTGCCTTTTTTTTTATTTTTATTTTAGGTGACTATTAATTACCTACTGGGAAAATTGGGAAAAGATTTTTCAGAGACTGTTGGGGTAGTTGATCTTGGAGGTGGATCTGTTCAGATGGCATATGCCATCTCAGAGACAGATGCTGCCAAGGCTCCAAAAGTATCAGTTGGAGAGGACCCATATGTCAAGGAGATGTTCCTAAGGGGAAGGAAATATTACCTCTATGTTCACAGGTTTTTCTTCTTGCTCTTGACATGCCATTCTGAGATGTTATGTTTTATAGGAGCGGCCACTTCTGTAGTCTTTACCATGATTTTCTGATAGATAGAAATTATGTAATACAATTCCATCTCCATGGTCAATAGGTTTTAGCATTTTGCTTGCTTTCAGTTACTTGGGCTATGGTTTACTAGCAGCTCGTGCAAAGATTTTAGAGGTTTCGGATGATTCTGGAAACCCTTGCATCTTAAATGGCTTTAACGGTAAATATTACTTTGGCTTTCTGCATGTCTGGTTCTAATTTGATGCCAATAAGAAGTTTTATTTTAAAACATCTTCAGGATCTTACATTTATGGAGGAAAATCGTACAAGGCTTCATCCGCCCCTTCTGGTGCAAGCTTGAATGAATGCAAAAGCATAGCTCTCAAGGCTCTCAAGGTTAATGAGTCAAAATGTACACATATGAAGTGCACTTTTGGTGGGATATGGAATGGTGGTGGGGGTGATGGACAGAAAAACCTTTTTGTTGCCTCATTTTTCTTTGACCGGGCAGCTGAGGTATTTATTATTTTATTCTACCTTGGACCAAATATTAATTCCTCTATTTAATGCAACTTTGCCATACTAATCATGTTATTTTTTCATAGGCTGGTTTTGCCAATCCAAACTTACCCGTTGTGAAGGTTCATCCCGTGGATTTTGAGGCTGCAGCTAAGCAAGCTTGTAAAACAAAACTTGAAGATGCCATATCCACTTATCAACGTGTTGAGGAAGGGAACCTTCCATATTTATGCATGGATCTCTTATACCAGTATACATTGCTTGTTGGATTTGGTAGGTTTTGTACTGGTGTTGGAATAGTTACTGCGTGATAATTGATGCTTTCTGTAAAATCTTTTACTTTTTTGGGGTCAATCTTTCTCCAAAATCTTGAGTAATGGTATTATCTTCCAGTACTGATTGGATTCATATGTTTGCAGGCCTAGATCCATGGCAACAGATTACATTAGTGAAGAAAGTTAAATATCACGATGCTTTTGTTGAAGCTGCATGGCCCCTAGGCAGCGCCATAGAAGCTGTATCATCTACATAATGACAGACACCAGTAATGATAATTACTCACCTGAAATCTTCTGGGATGAGTTTTATCACAAGTTCTTTTGAGGTGAAGTTGCCTCCATTCATAATGATCAGAAAATTGCCATCAGGTCAAATTGGAATTAAATATGGGGATACATTTCAAGAATAACAAGAAGATAGATTCTTTATTTTCATTTGTAATTATTTTACAAAAGTATCCGATTTTACAGCTTTGTAAGACTGATTCAATTCATTTTGTTCATCTATTTTTTGTAGTCTTTAGAGATGATGAACATAACGGTGATGGGGTAGTATTCTTTTTTTGTTGACTCCTGATAACAGTTAATTGAGCAAATTACAGAAATCTCCCCAAGGTTTAATCATATCACGCATGCATCCCTTCCTTTTTTTCATCTTAAAAAAATCCCCTAATTTTTGCCTTGACATCGCCTACACCCCAAATGACGTAAGCTCTGTTTAATCTATGGATCATGTGACAGGCATGTGCGTTTTCATTCCTAAAATACCCCCACCTCATCTTCATTAAGCCCCTTAACCAAAATCATTTTGCAGTCAGTGAAAACTTCCAAGAAACTTTACCAACAATTTTGTAAGAAGCAGCATCAATTTTTGAAAAGAAATTGCTAAAAGAAAATTAAAATTAGCTTCAAAATTTATATTAAATAAATGGATACATAATTCCAGAGCAATCAAGAACTCAAAAACTAGAAGCAAAGAAACTTAATTGAACAACTTTATTTCAGCAACTCAAAAACAAAAGGAAAAAAGAAGCAAATTAATGCACACACAGTTGTTGTCTTCCACGAGAAACCCTAATTCCAACATCACCGTCATCGCTGTATTTCCTTTCTTGTTTGGATTTTGAAATAAAATGCTCGGCAAACCTTACGTCTCAAATCATTCAAACAACACCTCTTCTTAGAAAAAACAAACACATCCTTCTTCAACCTCCATTTTCTTTCGCCTCCTTCAAAATCCAATGATTTTGTTTCTAAACCTCCTCTTAGATTGAAACAAACACCCTCTACTCTCTAGCTTCCACCCTTTCTCTCCAACTAACCAAACCAAACACTCCCTAAACCTGGGGCACCTCATGCGACATCGCTTTTGCTGGAACGTCGATGGCAGCAACGACTGAGTAGCATGTTTAGTGGTTCCTGACAGCGGACGAGCATCACAGATTCATGGGACTCCTTGCGATGAGTGCGGGCGAGGCCCTTGCCAGAGGCGCCGTCAAACCCTGTGACGCCACTGAGCTGTGCCACGACGCGGCAAACATTTGTTAAAGGTATTGTAGGAGGAAAGGCCAAAGTAATGGGAAAAAAGGAGGGGATGCATGGGAAATGAGTAAATCTCTAATTAATTCCTCTTTTCTTTCTTATTTCTTGCCCAGACTTGGGTTTTTTCACCGGGGGTAATTTTTTTTTCTTAAATTACCAAGTGGAGGTAATTTTTAAAAAATTTAATCTTTGGAAGGTTTTGACATGGCTTGAGTTTTAAAGACTAATGTTTTTTTTTTACAATTTTTTTTTTAAATTCTGCATTCGAAAGTCGTAAAAGTGGATATGACTCTAAAGGTATAATCACATTTACGGGTTTTCACTTTCAAATTCTATATTTATAAAAAAATTATAATCTAAAAGAAAAAAGTTTACTATTTCCTCAAGTTCTCAATAAATACCAATCAACATTTCATTGACCTAATCTTTTTTTTTTCTTAATTATTTATCCAATATTCAATTCTGAATTAAGACAGAAAATAAATGAAAAGTAAAGTTCTTGAGTAGTCTACTTCCTTTCGAATGCGAAATCTTCAAAAATGGATTAATTAAATTAATTAAATAAAAGAGTATCCAAAAATTCAAGAAAACTATGTTTTATTTTATTTTTATTTTTGATTTTTGCAACATGCTAATTTTAATTGTTATTTCAGTCGTTAATATTTTTTGTGACAAAATATTATAGTCGCAAACAAAAAAACAAAAAAAAATGAAATATAGCATAGAAGTTGTAAATGTGATTACGACTTCTGAGAATTTTTTTTTTTAAAAGAAAACTTCAAAAAAATTGTGCCGAGACTTACTCTCAAATGATAATTTTTTAAAAATTATCCTCATTTGATAATTAAAAAAAAAAATTGCTCCTAATGGTGAAAAAACCCCAGACTTGGCATGCTCTTGAAAAACCCTAATGGATATTACTGAAAGATAAGTTCCCATAAAAGTTAAACTTGAAAAGTGGAAGGGACGTAAAGAAATAAGCTTGGAACTTGCAAATGTTTGGAGTAATTACTCCTTTCCAACCAAAATTATTGATGTCTAAGAATAATACACATAGTTTAAGAAATATTTAATGTCACTCACAAACTACATATATTTAATCTAAAATACTCTCGTTTAATGTCTATGGTGAGATTAGTTGTGGAATATATCATAATTGTCTACTTCGTGTTAAATAAGGGTACGTGTGAAAGAAACTAAATAATGAGACTTGAATTCTTGATGTAAAATAACAATAGTTTTAGAGAAAAAAAGAAGCTAAAACATCAACATTTTTTTATCTGAAGGGAGTATTTTTTCCATCACTTGTCAAACTCATAATTAATTTGTTGGGACAATGCTAAGGGACTACATGCCTAATTAGGAGTGTTTATAGCTTGATTTAGTTTGATTTTTTTATCAAAAAATAATCTAAACCAAACTTAAAAAATATACGCTTTTCGGTTTGATTCGATTTTTATTTAAAATAAAATTCAAACCAAACCAATATTTTACAATTTGGTTCGATTTGATTTTCATGAATTTTACAAAAATATTATATCATTAAAATTTATGTGCTTTCTTTTCATATTTTAAATACAATTACATCAAAAAATTATTAATAACAACTTATGAAACTTAGTAATATGCTTAACATTCTACAATAAAAATATGTAATATTTCACCTATTTTAAACTAAATATATCTTTAAAAAATTGTCTAAAAAAAGTAGCATGCATTATATAAGTTTTGTATACATAACATTACAAAATATTGTGAAACTTAAGTGGTACAAACATAAAATGCATAACACTAAAGTCATATAAGTGTTGCAATTTGAATCAGTTTCAAAAACACAAATCACAAACCAAATTGAATCAATCGGCTTGAAAAGAAATCCAAAAAAATCGATTTGGTTCAATTTTCAATTTTGAGCAATTTTCGATTTTTATTTTGGATCAATTTATATTTTAACACTCGTACGCCTTACCTTAGTCATGTTTATTTTTTTTATTCCTTCAATTCAAAAATAGTCTTTCAATTATTATTTTTTGGGGAGAAGTCTTTAAAGTTATGTTATGGCACCCAAATTAAGAGATACTTAATTGATATAAATATAGACTCAAATATTCTCATTTCTTCAAATGCTATGTCAAAAATTATTCTACAAATTCTCATATTTTTTTTAACTACTTACATAAATAAATAAGAGTAAGATTTGGTTAGTATGAATTGAAGAAAACAAAAAATGTTATTTTTAATGGTTAGTGTCTCTTTTCAAATGCAAATATTACTTTATTCTCTTATATAGGGGTACTGTTGAAAAAAATAACTACAAGGACTAAAATTTTGAAACATATTGTGATTGTTGGTATTTATCTGGATATTGAATATTGTGGAGACTGATGCATAATGCATAATATTGTGTACTATATAATGCATTTATTTGTTGATCTACTACATGATACATTGTGAATTGCATAAGTTCTTATCTGTTGATTGTATAGTGTATACTTCATAATTCATATTAAGTTCCACATCTTCTACGTTTTTGCAACTACAGGGACCAGATTGATAAGTTTTAAACTATAGAGATTAAAATGAAAAGTAATTATAACTATAAGGATAAAAAAATATTTAAACTTAAAATAATACTAATTTTATATCCTTAATTATTATAAAAGTATACACTAATTTATAATTAGATAATAGTATAAATCTCTTATCCTCTAAGTATATGTATTATTTTCTCATAAATTTTACTGAACATATCTATTATCTAAACGAAAATTCTTGCCCCATGTGGATAAAAGAATAAAGTTACATTGCAATAGTTTAGGATGCATTAATCGTTACAGCAATGGAACCTTCTCAAAGAATTATCTCACTAATTTTTTAACAAGTGATTAATATTTTTCACAATTTTGAATCCAACTAAAAAACTTATATTACGTAATTATTACTCATTCAGTCATTTGCTTGATGTAAGAGTTACGTCAGATAATTCTTTTTTTTTTTTTTTGTACACAGTTTTATTGTTGTATAATACTACTACTATGTAATTCGAAAACAGAAAGTAAGAACACTGCTAGCTGCAATGGTACTTTGACAAGGGATAAGTGCGATTCTTTCTTTGGATTAGGTAAGGTGCACGTGGAAAACTACATGAGTGTGGCAGGTCAAGATTTTTATGGCAGATTGGACTAACCAAATACCATGAATTTCAATTAATTGGAACGGTGCCCATATATGTCCCTTGACTAGTTTGGAGCATATAATTTTCAGAATATGATACAGTCAAACTTTCTAACAAACTCACTGTTTCATCGAAGGAATTCCTTTCAAGTTGCCCGAAAGTCGTGTAGAGATGGAGAAGAAGAGTGAGAACGAATCAGGGTTTGAGGCATTTGAATATTTGATGTATATCCAAAATTTAAATTAAGTGTCATTTTCATATTTATTATTTGTCTCTGTTTATACATCTTCGAGGAGAAGTGAAAATTGGGAAACTTTGAGCCCTTGTTTAGTATAATGGAGTGGAAAAGAATCAAATAAAATTGAAAATCAATATTTAAATTAAAATAGTGTGATAAATGTCTAAGTCTCACTAATTTTCAAATTTTTCTTTTCAGTTTTTTGGTGCAACTTCTAATTGAAGGGTAAGTAGGACTAAATTTTGGAGGGAGAATTAATTTTATAATATATTTAAAAGATCAAAATTTGTGAGATATTTCAATGATTTTTTAAGGAATTAAAGGTTTTAATTATAATAGTTAAAAAAATCTATTATTTATTCTATTCTTTTAAAAATTTAAGACACAATTCACATTTAGAGATTTAAGCAAATCTCATTCGCATGGTCGACAGTCCACACAAAGTTGAAACTTTAGAAATGGTCGTACTTGCTAGCTCGCATATTATGAGCTCTATCCACTCCAATTCTTTTTAGATAATGAGAATGTAGTATAGATTTTGAGTGAAAGAGGTTTTGCAACTATCTTTTCCACCAAATTCATGTATCCAATTATTATTTTAACATACTACAAACTGATTTGCGTTGCTATCTTCCTTTAGTAAAAACTGATTTGATATCTATTTATTCTAGCAACTACAAGTAGTAGGAATAAAAAGTACCACAGAATTTTACAACTCAAGTAGGCATGATGTTCAAACGTACAATTAAGTTATATTTCTTATCAATTATTTATAGTTAAATATATACATATATGTATAGCAACTAGTAGTTTAAATATACAAGCTAACTTGTTAAATTTTGAATCAAAGAATATTCAACTGGATGCTTTGACACTCCTTTCAATAATGTAAGACATGTATTTTTTATTGTTTCTCTTTTGTCGTGTAGTTCTTTTTTCTTCTTTGTGTACGAGGATTGTGAACGAAAAATTAATGTTACCGGACTACACGGGAAGAAAAACCAACAAGCTAAGGTTGTGTGTGTATCCACCAATATATAAAAATGAAACATGTAAAGTAAGGAACATATTCGGTCACAACAAACCTTCTAAATCCAATATTCTTAATTAATAGGTTGCATATATATATAATTTTCTTACCCTTTCTTTATCTTCAGCAATAAGGTTACCCCACATCTAATATATTCTCGTTATTAAATTCTATGAAGTAATATTAAAATAATATAGTCTATATACAATGTAATGTGAGCATATACTGATACCAGTGCTATTTTTTATGTGAATGAAAGCAATGGTCCTTTTAGAAATCAAAATCCAAGCATTAGGTGCTTCTTCTGACCTCACGGCTGATACAATAGTCCAATAGTGAAACAAACGTGTGCATTCAAAAATACCCAAAATAGTATATATGGAGACTTAGTTCGAAAAAAGCATCTTTGAAGAATAATTATTGATTCAGTCAAAGAGTTGTGGATAACCATGGCCGTTTTTTAGAAAGACATTTTAATATATATATATATATATAATTGCATTTTCAAAGTGTTAATTTGTTTCAAATTATTTTTCTAAGTTTTTGAGGAAAATAAAAAGAAATAACCTTTGTTCACTTTATATTTCCATATATATATATATATATATATATACTAAAATAAACAAAAGAATATTAAGGGAGAAATATAATTATATAAATTTATTTTTAAAATTAATAATATCTAATTTTTGTAACATGACAATATATTACTGATATCCAGTGTGATTTAATTGACAATGTGCGTTAAACTTGTAAAGAGAAATTATATAAGTTTGATTTTCGTAAAACACATTATTAAACAGCCTGATGATATTTTAAATGTAATTAAACTCAGAATGAAATATTAATTTCATTGAAAACTAAAAAATCTTAACTACGGGTTTAACACCTTTTTAAGAATTAATACACTATCTTAACACGAAGAGTGTAGAACCCAATAATTAATTCATTCATGCATTCAAATTTGGTGAGATGCACTTGCCACCAACCCGGCAAGTTCGGTAAGTTATATTTTCTGGGAGAAAAAAGGACATAAAACTGAGTTTAAACTTTCAATTCACTTAGTAGAAGCAATTAATGTCACCGACTGTGGATCGAGATGAACCCAGACAGTGGAACACGTTCACACCATTTGTAGGAATGACAACTAGGCGAAGCATGCATGCATGCATGGCCTGAGAAATTTCATATGTTTTAATGGAACTGTACCATACGACCCATAGGCTTGGCACGAGTTCGACACGTGATGGCCCCTATTACCCAACGTGCGGACCACGAACCCAATACGTATTTGGCACATGTTTGATCCCAACGGTCCCCTACAAATTCGGCATGACACATAGAGGGATCTCCAAATATGACACAATCTCTTCAATCTCCAATGTAGGACTTATCTCCAAGTGCGTTTTATTGATCCTAATAATAGGCACAAAAATACTTGAGAGTACTATTCATTTACCAGTCGGAATGTCTTTTGCATATACTTTCTTTACCTTAACACCGAAGATCAAAGATTTCACATAGAACAAAAATATCAGACAATTCAATCAAATCTCATCGGAACCCATTAAGAACGGCTTTTTTATTAAATGAAGGTAAAAATTTAGCGTAATTACATTTTTGGGACAATTTTTTTTTTTATTTCCTATTTAGGAGTAAGTCATGCTCCCTGACACGACTTTGTGCTCAAAAATAATAAAAAATGTTACGACTTTAATTTTTTTTAAACTATTTTAAATTAAATTAGAATCGAAGTCCTAAATATATTTACAACTTTAAAGTAATAAATATTTACGACTTTAAAGTTGTATGAAACCATCCGACTTCATTATTTATGTTTTTTTTCAAATTAATTAAATAATATATTTGAAGTAATTATTTATTTAATTTAATATAATTTAAAAAACGTTGTTATTAATTTAATATATTTTTTTATTATTTGAGTAATTTGAAAAGACAAATAAATTTATATATTTAACATAAATAATGAAGTTGGATGCTTTCATACGACTTTAAAGTCGTAAATATATTTATGACTTCCATTCTAATTTAATTTAAAATAGTTTTAAAAAAAATTACAGTCGTAACATTTTTCACGACTTGTGGCAAGATTTACCCCTAAATGGGAAATAAAAAAATCTTTTGCCCAGAACGTAATTACGCTAAATTTTTACCCCTTTGATAAAAAAGCCCAATAAAAACATAAACCAAGACATATATATTACATATATAATAAATGACTTTGTTAATTTTATCTGAAGATACGGAAGAAATTAAAGGAACTAGGGGATAAGATAGCTAAGTGTTTTACAAATTTAATGAGAAACTAGGTCATGCCACCAACTCTAGATTTAAATGCTAATTTGCATTATATTTTGTTTTATTACTCATTTATTCAATAAATTAGAATAATTTTTTTTTCAGTATATAAAAATTATTTTTTAAACTATATTGTATCATTTGTTAAGTATACATAGAGAGTTATTTTTACCATGTCTCTCATAATTTACAAAAAAAATATAAATGCTTTTACCGAGTCATTGATTTAAAAATATATTTACTAGTTAAAAATAAGAAAGACTTTAGGTCAATTTAAAAAATTAAGCATAATAAATTGGTCTATTAAGTATATATTATTAATATTATTATTATTATTAATTTTTATTAAAATTTTGAAAATTACATACTTATCAATTTATTTAAAGGTTTAAGTCTATTGATTTTCTTGATATAAATTTAAAAAACACTTAGC
>PYAF01001297.1:2504286-2524506 GCA_007407185.1 Glycine tomentella | reverse complement strand
AATTTAAAAAATTAAGCATAATAAATTGGTCTATTAAGTATATATTATTATTAATTTTTTATTAAAATTTTGAAAATTACATATTAATTTATTTAAAGGTTTAAGTCTATTGATTTTCTTGATATAAATTTAAGCCTATTAATTAGCTCATTTAGAGTAAGAATTTTTACTTATTCAAAATATTTTATTATAAAATCAGCTTTTGAGATAGACTTTTGATGTCAGACTTAAAAAAAGGAAGGTATTGTATCACGTAAATAAACTATATTCAAATCATAGATTTGAAAATCCTTGCGGATTTCCATTAATTCTTAATAATTAGGCTAAAAAATATTGAGAAACATCACTTTAATTTATCCAGAAGGAGACCATGATGTGTAAGCTTTTAATTACTTGTGCATCATAATTAGAGCAATAATAAAACTTTCCTTTCTAATAATTAAGCAAAACTATTGAGCAGTCAACCAAGTAGTTTTTTTAAACCACTTGAAACTACTAGGGATATTTTTGAGTTTATGGGGATATGTACGTGGCTTTGCAATAAATTGACAACAATTCAGTAATCACAAAATTGGATTATACTCCATTCTAGTTCCATGAATGCCATCTGGACCAATTCGATCATTTGGTTCTGCTTGAAGAATATCGTTTTCGTTTAAGATTTTGATAGAATATACATGAGTAATATCTTATTTGCGTGATGACGATGAGTTCTGCTGCAAATTTAGCCAATATTTTTGCTATGAAAAAAAAAAAAAAACACATGCACACACTTTTGTTGGGCGATTAACTGGATTCATGTAATGCATCCAATTGATAATATTTGTAGGGTTCCAACAAAAAAAAAAAAAAGTTGGTCAGTGGTAAAAAGTTATATGACAAAAATCTTGATCTGGTATGTTTCCATTTTCTCATTTACGACATAATAACAACTACTTTCACTGATCGAAGATATATACTTCGTGAGAAAAAAAAACAATGCTTCGTTAATTTTCCAAAATGATAATTTTTTTTTTTTACTAAAACGTCATATAAAATGAAATTGACGCAGTATTTAATATTTTTAAAATCAGGTGGATAATTAAGGCACAACAATTATTTGTTTAATCATCAATTCAAATGTAATTAAATTAGGGTTAAATCAATAAAACTTAAACATATATTTATAAATTTTTACTATATATTAAATAATAGTTTGGTATAAAATTATAAGAAAATTCAGTTAAATAAAATTTTCTAAATAATCTAACCTATTTCCAATCCAAGCAATTAAATTAACCGTTGTGATACAATTCTCTAAACTATATATAGTACATATGCATTTAATTACAGTATTCAAATTTAATTTTAATAAAATCAATTTTATCTTACTTTATAATAAACGGTCCTGAGTAGCTATGTGCGCCACCATTTCCTAAGAATCACGGCAAAGAGAAGATGCCACCCACCAATCATTTCTACCCTGAGTTTGGTGGACACGTGTCACAAGCTTATCTCAATGATGATTATGTCACTAACCCGCCACTATCACAAACAAGCCACATTTTTCAGAGGTCATAGATTTGCTAGAAACGACAAAATAGAAGTGTGACTTATTTGATAGAACAAGCCAATAGGGTTCATTGGTGGGCCAAAATGTCCCTCTTTCTCTCTCTATCAAGCTTTGTGCTTTGGCCTAATCTCTTTCCACACTTGAGGACAAATTCCAACAGCCATAAAAGGCCTTACACCATCTTCACACCCCAAAAATAAATTCCAATCCGCTCTCAACTCCCAAGGTTTGGCTTTGTGTCTTTGTGTGCTCATTTTTCACTAAACACCAACCAAACCTCAGACACAAACATTCTTAATTTTGATTTTTTGTTATTATTTTCTTTGTTTGTTAATTACTTATATTAAGCATCATGAAAACCCCACAATCCAATAACTTGCCACCAGGATTTAGATTCCACCCTACAGATGAAGAGCTCATTCTTCACTACCTAAGGAAGAAGGTTGCCTCTATTCCTTTGCCAGTTTCCATCATTGCTGAGGTTGATATCTACAAGTTTGATCCATGGGAGCTACCAGGTTTGTCTATGTTTAAATAAGATCTATATTTTTTTTATATATTTTAAAACTTATAAAGATAAGAATTGCTTTAATATCTAGAAAAAAATTATGGATTTTGATATAATTATTTTCAGAAAGATTGGACACGCTAGAAAGTTTTTCAATAATAGTATTAAAATCCTTAAATTTTCTATAATATCATAGAATTTCTCTTAAGATATACCATGTCAAGTCAGGTTGACGTGTGTTATTCATGTGCATTAGAAGAGTTTAAATTTTCTTTTCTTCTATTTGTATGGTGTGTGATGTGGAAGATTGATGTTTTTTTGTTTGTTGTACGTGGATCTTCAACAGCTAAGGCCGCGTTTGGGGAGAAAGAGTGGTACTTCTTCAGTCCTAGAGACCGGAAGTACCCAAATGGAGCGAGGCCAAACAGGGCAGCAGCTTCAGGGTATTCGAAGGCCACAGGCACTGATAAGAACATAGTGGCATCACTGCCAGGAAGAGGGGTTAGAGAGCACTTTGGTGTGAAGAAGGCTTTGGTGTTCTACAAAGGAAGACCCCCAAAGGGTGTCAAGACCAATTGGATCATGCATGAATATCGCCTTGTGGACACCAATAGACCCATTAGGATCAAAGATACCTCCATGAGGGTGAGTCCCACCACATTACACACTTATAAATGTATTTTAATTAACAACATCTTCAATTTTTCCATGACAACTAATAAGAAATTCAAGAATATGCAAAACTTTATCATGGATCTTATTGTCAAGATTATTGGAACTTTAGTATATTTTTAAGTTTTGATTAGTTATATTTATAAACAGTGTTAAAAATTTCTCATTCTATCATATTTCTTTGAAATATCTGATATATGGAAAGTGAACAATTTATTTTAGAGAATAAAATAAGTAATATATTCTTACTTGCTAATGAAAAGATTAATTAACACATGTATAATAAATTATACATGTGTTAGAATATAAACTTTTTTATTTATCAATCACTGAAATTATATACTCACTTTGAAAGATTACAATCCTATTTCAAGACTTTTTGATGTTGTTTTGAAAAATGCTTTTTATAGCTAAAAAGTATCACAACATTTGTTACTTTTATTGTCTACTCTCTTTTATTTTGAAGGAATATTTTCCATATGTGTATAAGAAAATAATAAATAAATAGATGAATAGATATATGAATTAATGATTCAATATTTAAATAACAAATTATATATTATTTTGTTTATTTGTTTGTTTAGTTGGATGACTGGGTTCTATGCCGGATATACAAGAAGACCAAACATGCTGTATCTCCAACCACAGAGGCAGCATCATCAACACTGCAAGTGATCAATGAGCAATTAGATCAAGCAGAAGAAGAGGAGCAAATCAAAGACACCCTTTTACCAATTTTGAAGAACAACACTACTCTTGTCCCTCCTCAACAAGCCACACGACTCATGTCTCAGAAATCTTTATCCTTTTCCAATCTCTTGGATGCCACGGATTACTCCATGCTCAGCACCATCTTATCTGAGAATAACCACTCCAATAATTACCTTACTCCAAGTGTAGCCTTATTCAATAATTGTGAGAATCTGGATCAGGAAATTACCCCCCAAAATTACTACAACAACACCAACACCAATAGCTACTTGTTTCAGAAGAACTCTTCCCACATGGAAAACATGGCTAGGCCAAAACGCCACCTTTCAAACATGGATCATGAGGACAACATGCTATTATACCCTTCAAAGAAATATCAAAGTTCCACTTGCAATTTTCCTAACACTAATCCACAATGGATCAAGCAGCCACTCATGAATCCTCAATATCTTCCATTTCAGTGATAAATAGCCAAAAATTATACGAGTCACATAAAGAAAATAAAAGAAAAAAGGTTAGGGAGAAAATAAAAATGAAAAAAAAAAAGTGAAATATCTACTAGTTGAATGTGCCGCACGGTATCCACATCAACCTGTTCACTAGGTAAGGATTAGCACACAGAAAGATAGCAATGATTTTCTTTTACTTTTTTCTTTTTTCCCTTGTTGAAAAATGACGAAAAGAGGTTTCATTGGATTAGTGAACTGTTTGATACGGAATCAGAAAGCAAGGTTCCACTGTTCAAGAGTTTAAAAAAAAAAAAATCCCATGTGGGGGAATCACAGACAAATCGTGTACAAATTAAAATGTTAATTTGTACGTGTTGGATTGGGAAATTAGTTTTAATTATCTGTACTTTTGTAGACTTGGGATTGGTTGTACTATGAAATTATTACATTATTTTTTGGGAGTGGCTTTAAATTTTCTTTTGGATTTGCACTATCACCATTTGCCATTTATATGTATAACAGTGTACCTTTTTCAGTATGTTTCATCACCATATTCTACTGCATTACTTTATTGAATTCACGGTGAACATATAGCTAGATTGAAAAAAATATAAGAATGGGTATATAAGAATATATATCTCTATATAAGAATATGTACATCTAAAAAAATAATACATATCTCTACCCAAAAAATTAAAATACATATAAACATTCAAAATCAAAAGTCAAATTAATAATTAATCAAATATATTATAAAAGGAGCAAGAATTAAAGTTAAATAGTTTTTATGTATTCGTAATAATTTTCATTATATGTGAAAACTGTTGCGTTTTAGAAACTAAAAAGTATAATAATGTATAATATGCATTCCCAAGCCAAGCCCAACTTTACTACATATATATTGTTCAAATCAAAACATTGAGTTTGCGGTTGTGGTTGATTTAATGAGTATTTTGTAAAAGTAGTGTTATTTATTTCCGATATCTTAAAAAATATAATACAGTGATATCATCTTTCGTTTTGGTAATTTTTTATATATTCAAAATAATATATTATATAATATCTACTTGATATAGTCTGTCAAAAACTGTCTACTTGATATAGAATCTTTTATATATACCGTAGACGTACAATTTTCATTTTTTTTTTTTTATAGATTGATGGGTTAAATAGAAAGCACTGATTCTTTAAATAGTCTGTTTTAGTTATATAGTATGCGACTAACCAAACCCACAATATTATTTGGCATGTAACATGTAACAGTAATAATACACGAATAGCATATCTTCAAGCTTAAATAATTAACAAGTTGTGATTAATATATTCTAATATTAATGTGACTATCAGAATGAAATACAGATCTATATAATTAGTTGAATAAGGTATGTAATTTATTGATTTGGTAAAATATTTCAGTAAGTTTTTAGTTTTTTAATAACTGAAAATTTATTTGATTTTTCGATAAACAAATTTTTTTAGTAATTTTTAGTCATTTTTAATATTTTTTAAAATGTTACTTAAAGTAACATTTTTTAAAATACTAACTTCTAATTTTTATATTTTATTTTACTTTTATCCTCAATATTTTATTAATTTTTTTGTTACTTTTTTTAAATAAATCATGATATTATTATTTTATCATTTTACACTTTTTAATTATTTCAATAGTTAGTTTTATCAAATATTTTAAATTTAATAAACTAATTTTTCAACTTTAAATTAATTTTTTAATTTTTAATTAACTTTTCAATTAATTTTATTAAACATAGCCATTATCAAATTTTTATACTTATTTTTGCTGTCTAGGTATTAAAAAAAAGAAATCTATGAGAATGGGGTACCGGTCCTCTACATGCGTGCATCATCGTCGATGATTAATTTTTTTGAAAGACACGATTAATTAGTTATATAACCATGCATTAAGTCTGGATATATTGCTCGATATTTAAAAGATATTTATTAATTAAGGTTGCATCATGCATGACGGATAATTCTTAAGTATCTAGCTAATGCTATACTTTTTTTGAGTCTTTCATGTGTTTAAAACGAACTTTGATTCCTTTCGTTAACGAGAAGAAATAAGAACAAGAAATGTAACAAATACTCATGTCTCATATACATATAGTAAAGAGGAGGACTTAACGAGATATCTCTTCCACGAATATATGCATGTTCACATTAGTATATATAACTATTATTTGTTGGTTAAAAATATGTTTAAGAAGGGATTTTTAAATCCATACTCAGTGTTTAATATATTTACATTATTTAGCAGAGATTTATAGTATAACTGGTATCCAATATCAATTCAATTATTAAGTTATAATTATTTATCATGATAATCGTTCTTACCGATTTTGATAAAATAAAACAAAAATAATCATCATTTTGGATTAGCTGTAAAAAGACCATTATAATAATTGATTATTTAAATAAGTTTTATATTTTTTGTCAAAAATAAAAATTTTATATTTTAATATATATCATATATGTTAGATGAAAGTAATTTTTAAATTATCTATTTCATTTAAATTATCTAGAAAATTTTCGTTTATATGAAAATTACAAATAAAAAATAAAAAGTTATTTTAATAGTTTGTTTTGTATCTAAAGTGAACTTTAATTAATTATTATTTTCTTTTAAAATATCAATTAATTACATGAGAAACAATTAAGTAAAAAAAGAGATGATTATTCCTAATAAAATAAGGATATTGTATTTTAGAATGGTTGAATAATATTTTGGTCCGAATAAAATAAGAAGTTTGTATTTATAATTTCTTATTATGTTGTGTTTGTTACGAAATAAATAACGCAAAAAGGAAAGGGGGAGCGAACAAGAGTCGGGGATTGGTAGGATTCTCAGTCATTTCTACTCTGAAATGCGAAGAATAGAAGAAAAAAAAAAAAAAAAACATTGTGCTTGCATCGTTACATAGTTACCCCTTGTTTTTGTTTCCTCTACTAAATAAATAAGACTATGTAAGGGTCATACAATCGATAATGCTCTCGCATAATTCATTATATAGCCATTAGGGACGGATTTAAAAATCTATTCAAGGGGTGATTTACTTTTATAATTATTTAAATATATAATTTTTAATTAATAATAATTTTATTATTTTTACACATAAAATTGAATCTAATTTTTATTTTAAATAATAATAACTTTAATTGTTATAGCAATAATAACTAGCACATAATTAATTTGCACTGTTTATAACCTTAATTATTATAATAATAACAATACATGTAATTAATTTTACACTAAATAGTCTTGATTATTATAAAGAAACCTTAATCATTATAATAATATATATAATAAATTTAATACTAATTAATTTACAAATATAAAACTATAAACATGAAAAATGTTGAGGTTGAAGAGGGATATGGTCCTTGATTAAACAATTAAAAACATCCATTTTATAGGATTAAAAGGCTAGTTAAGCTAGTTATGTAGAGGGAGTAAGGTAATACATGCGACACAAAGTGGTTGTAATGAGTAGAGACACATCATTAACCGGTTCAAAGCCGAAAATGCCGTCGTTTCTGTACTTAATTTCCGCATTTCACCTGGGTCAGCTGCGACATATGCCTATTCACTGGCTTATCAACGTTGGAATGAGGATGAATCATCATCCTCTTATTTTAATAAAATTATTAATATTTGTTTAAAAATATTATATTTTATATTTTATATCTTTTAATTTTATGTATTTAAATTTTTTTATCAATTTATATGTAAGAATAAGTAAATATATTATCTTATTTTAATAAAATGTACATATCATCTTATATGATAATAATAATTATTAATTTTTTATTTTTTTAAATAAATTATCTTCACTAATCCAAATTCAACATCTGCCCGCTCTGTCTATTGTCTAAAAGCTCTTCACTCACTTTTTCTATCTTGCTTGCCAAGTCACCAACTTTTCCTATTTCAAAGACAACCAACAAGGTAAGATTTTCTTCCTAAACTCTAGTGCCACCTTCTTCCTCTTGTTACCACTCTTCAGATATTCTATTGCTTTCTCAAGTAAGTTGCATTTTTATTTTTTTCTTTTACCCAAACTGGGTTTTCTTCTGGACTATGCTTAGGGGCATTCTCTAATAGGTTGATAAAAAAAACTTGAATAAATTCTTATGGAGTCACAGAGACTGATTTTTTTCTTTTTGGTAAGTGGAGAAAATGCTGTATCATATTTCACACCAGCAATAATGCTAGCCTCACTCAAAAAAACTTAAAAGGTATTCATCCTGGCTAAGAAGTTTTGAAACATCAACACCTGTTTCTTCCAATTTATCCCTCGCAATGTAACAAAACAATGTTCAAAACTCTGCTAACAGGGGTGTCCATATTTAGTGTCTTGATAAAAGTTTGCCTCTTGTAGAGGATAGGATACCTGTGGGGAACAAAAAAAACATGGAATCATCATTAGATTCAGTTGAATATAGCTATTTCGAAGCCCACCAGCTTGTTGATTTTTAGTGTTCTAACTATTTTAGCAAGTTAGATAGGCACCTTTTACTACAGAGGATCCTGTGGCATGTGTTTCACACTAAAGGGGCAGTGCTTTCAACCAAACAGAGGTGTCCGACCCTATATATTGTCATGCCTTTGATTACTCTGGTAAGTTTGAGGTTAAGATCAAAGATATAAAACCAACAAGTGTTTGAATCTTTTTGCTTGCTAGTTTTTCAGAGATTACACTGTGCTTATTGTTTCTTCTTTGTGTTGCCGTGTTGGTCCACTACTTTAAGGTCCTGTATTTATTATCTTAGCTCCTGAGAAACTCATTTATTTTATTTTTTGACTTTTCAGCTCTAAAATTACATGCTTATAAGACATTCAGACTGTTATTGTTGGTGTGGAATATGTGATATGTTATATAAATTACCAAAGCAGTGTGAGCTAAATGGTTCTGCTACACTGTTCTTTAATTTTTATAACCCTGTGAATGCTTATTTTTTGTTGTGATTACTCATGAATCATGATTAGTTTCAAGGTGGTTTCTCTTGTTTAGTTGTTAATTTTTGTTATGTGATGTAGTTTGGCTAACACCTCTCATGATGGATGTTTCTGCTGAGAGACATAATCACCGGGTCATCACTAAGGAATTGAGAGACATAAAGGCCAGTGTGGTTTTCACACAGCAGCAGATTGCATCCATTCGTCGGTCAGTGGACATGATCATGGATACCCTGCGAAACCTTTCACTGCATATCACGGGCGTCGCTCAGGGCCCGCTCCATTGTCCTACAGCAGAGGAGTTTGAAGCCAATGCTGCCTGGCCTGGGGACCAGGTTGCTTTTCTGGAGGGGGACGAGCACGGCGACGAGGAGGAGGAGGAGGATGGCGAAGATGCCGAGTCTGAAGAACATGATCATCATGAGGAAACTAGTGAGGAGGAGGAGGAGGAGCAGCAGCATGGTCTGTAGCATATGGAGTCCCCCATTCTCTTTTTTGTGTTGTGGGGTTTTTAGTTTTTCTTGGACTTTAGACTCATGTTCTGTTTACTTTTAGTTGATGTTTAGACTTTAGACTATGTTGTGATTGTGTTTAGATTCATGTTTTAGTTTTGGGTTTATTAACTTTTTGGTCCTTCATGATCATGTTGGTGGATTTTCATTTTTAGTCCTTAAAAAATTTTAAACCAGGGACCAAAAGTGAAACTAATTTTTTTAGGGACTAAAAAAATGAACAAAAATTTAAGGGACTAAAAAATAGAAGTTCACACACAAATAAAAGTGGATCCGAAAAGATAATAAACCCTTTAGTTTTAGTTGATGTTTAGACTATGTTGTGATGCACTATTGTGATTTTGTGGTTATTTTGAAGTCTATGGATTTTGGGGATTTTGCATGTGGATGTTTGATGTTATCCCATTCTTTGGATTCATTTTGAGCATTACTATCGATCCTTTGGTGTTGTAATTTCTATGAATTGACTGACGAATGGGTTTGTGGGCGATAATGTGGTTATCATAGCCTTGATAAATAGTTGAACTTAGCGCGATTAATGGATGTGGTGGCATGATAACTTTGGAATATGTCAACTGAATGCCTTAGCTTGAGTTACTTGTGCCTGTGAGTCCCTTGCGTCTTGATTGATAAATTCCTGGTGAATTTTTTTTGGTCGGCATAAATTCCTTGTGAGTGACACCATTAGGATTTGTGCACTTGGTTTTGCTGAATTCTTTGGAATATATGATTGGCATGCATGTATAAAAGTCATCTAGGCAATTTTTTTTGTCCTTTTTACTTATCCAATTCGATCGTGAAGTGAACCCCTAGCTTAAATCTTTTTCTTGTGATGCCCCTTTAGCATGAAATAAATTGTTCATAACCCTAGCTATGAGCCTAAAATGAAAAACAATGTTCGACCCACATCTTAGTGATAGGAGAACATTTGTTTGAGTTAAAATTTGACAGAAGTTTGGGGGAAATATTTACGAGGATTGAAAGTGATAGAACACTTGAAAAAAAAAAACTGGTAATATACTGATTTTTTTACATAGAGGGGGTTTATGTTGATGCGTTATTGGAAATCTCCTATATTTATTTTCGATTGATAAAATATTATTTTATTAAAATTTATATATTGTTTTATTTTTAAATTAAATTATACTAAAAATTACTAATAATAACTTATAAAATTTATTAATATGCTAAGTTTTTTATAAAAAAAATTTATCAAATTTTTATCCATTTTAAACTAAATAAAGTATCTTAAAAAGTTGTCTAAAAAAATAATATATATAGTAAGTTTTATATACATTTCCTTCCGCTAGTGGAACCCCGTCCAGTAGACTCCCTGTTTCGCTCACCCCCTTCGCGTCAGCTGTTTGATTTTAAAAAAAGTTCCAAACTTAACACTAGAAAATACTCAATTGATATACTCATAACATTTCAATAATATAATCATAAAAAAATAATATAAGTATTAGTTTAATTGTTGTGATTTGATTCAAATTCAAAAATATAAATTACAAATTAAATCAAATCAATAGATTAAAAAAATCATTCAAAAAAATTTAAAAAATAATAATTTTGTTTAATTTTTTGTTTTTATTTTGAATAGATTTAAATTTGATAACGTTGAAAACAGAGTAGTAAAAAAATGTGGAATTTAAAAAAATCCTGCAATTTGAAAATAGAGTAGAAAGGGAAAAAAATGCTGCCTCCTACCCTAGTGAGTAGTGAGTAGATACGAACAGCAACACTCGTCGTCGTGTTCTTGCCGCACACCACTTCGTTGCGCCATCTTCTTTCAACAGTCAACCACAGCTCTTCTCCTACTTTCCCTAACTTCGAAGCCACCAACTTCTCATATTTCAAGGCAAAAGGTATCAGCTTTGCTTCTTCACGTTGTTACAACAACTGCTATGTTCACACATTTAACTGCTTTCTTAAGCAAGTTGCGTTTTTTTTTTTAGGTTTTACACTAACTGGGTTTTCTTAATTTTGATACCTTTTTGCTTGAACTTTGTTAGTTGCACTTGCTTCACAATGAAAATTTTCATGGTGTGTTGGTTCTCAAATCTCAATGTTTGATGTACGGACTAGACTCCTAGCCTTAGATTTTTTATTTTAATTTTTTATTGAAATTATATTATATAGCCATGAACTATTGTGAGTGATGGAATATAACTCAAAAAACATGGAAGAATAAGAAAAGGGATCCGAATAAATTGAATTTGAAGCTGTATAATGGATTTAGTTTCACACTTGAAAGAAGAAATGGAGGCAAGAAAAGGAAAAATACAACACTCAATGTCAATGAGACTGCAATTAGAATGAAATTTTTTTGGTTGTTTGCCTTCTCTTGCATTCTTTTGTGCTAAGTGATTATCACTGGCATTATTGTTACAACCTGTTGGTGAAATGTGTGGCCACTGTTGGTTTGTTTCTACTATCACTTAGATCTCTATTGTTATTATACTTTATTTTATCATTTCTGAAAGTTGAAATGGGTGTACTTTTTGTTCCCAACTTTGCATACACGGTTTAGTTTAAGTAGAATTGCCTGGTAATAATTAAAACATCAAAATGTTTAAGTGATAAAGCATGATAAAAGTTGATTATAAGATCTAAATGTTCAAGTTCTTGACTAAAGCTTATATGGAAGGCTGCAAATTTTAAAAGAAAAAAGTCATAACAAAACAATGCAAACAGCCTTGATCAGGCAAATGCAAACATAAGTCCCTGTATTCATTACAACAGTAGATATCAGACAATGAGTGAATAGCTGTTTTGAAGCCCACCAACTAGTTATTTTTTTGAATTGTTCTGGCTATTTTAGCTAGTTAGGTGGGCACCTGAGGCACATGTTTCACCAAAGGGGCACTCCAGTTTCCACTTTGTTCTTATAATTATGAGGTTTCTCAAAACTCTTGCTTTGCAGGAATGGTGGGTTTATCTCTTGGAGAAACACATTTCATCCAAGGTGGCATTGCTCAAGATCTTCGTTGTGATGGTAGAAAGAGATTGACATATCGACCAATCTCTGTTGAAACTGGAGTGATTCCCCAGGTAATGCTTTAATCAGTTGACATTTGGCAGGGTATTCTGATGATTTGTCCCTGGTGTACCATTGAATTTTTATTTTTTTGCTTTAAATAGTTCTAACTTATGTATTTGATAAAATAACTTCATGTCAGACCAATGGTTCAGCAAGAGTCAGAATGGGTGCCACAGATGTCATTGCCAGTGTTAAGGTGGTTAAAAATTTAAATGTTTGGATCGATTTCTTATTTCTTGACTTGTAATATCCTTTTGTTTAATACTATAATAAATAATTCTTTTAAATATATTGAGTTGTTTTACTAATCATGATATGTTGGCTACACAAGTGCAGGCTGAACTTGGAAAGCCAAGCTTGTTGCAACCTGACAAAGGAAAAGTCTCTATATATATTGATTGCAGTTCAACAGCAGAGCCAGCTTTTGAGGTAGCATATTCTATTGCTTTTCTTCATTCTATTTGTTTAATGAAGTCATCCATGTATTTTGGTTTTCTTCATGTTATTAACTTTAACTCTTTTAAGTACCATGAACATTGATAGCAGAACAAATAAGTAAATCCTTAAAACATTTAAATGAAAGTTAAATGGTGGGTGCATTGGATTAATAAGCTTTAGAAATTCATCATTGATAGTGTTTTCTATTATTGTTGTGTTATTTATCATTTTTGTTCTGTAAATACCTTTTAATGCTTCAAAATTTCTATTTTATTTGGTGCTCTAAATCTGTGGCTGGCTTGTATATAGGGTAGAGGGGGTGATGAGTTGGCAGCTGAACTGTCAAATGCTCTTCAACGCTGTCTCTTGGGTGGTAAAAGTGGAGAAGGTCTATTTTCCCCCTATAGTGAAGATTATGTTTTCCCTTTCATGTTGTTGCATCTTTTTAATATAGCTGTTGAACTCTTGGCTCTTTTATTTTCCCCTTTAGGTGCTGGAATTGACCTCTCGTCGCTTATTGTTGTCGAAGGAAAAATTTGTTGGGATCTTTACATAGATGGACTTGTTGTTAGTTCAGATGGAAATTTGTTGGATGCTCTAGGCGCTGCCATTAAGGTACAACTCAAAACGTAAAAGGAATAATTACTAGGAATGCTTGAAACAAAGACAATGATGGATTCCGGGCTAAAATAATTAGCATTTCAGAGATCATCCTTTTATGACGATTTCAATTTTCAATAATGTTGACCTTTTAAGTTTTCTTCTTCATTTACCATAGTTTAGCTATTGAGGTTACAAACATCATACCTGTTCTTTGGAATGGTTAGAAGTTACCCAAAATTATTTGTTTTCATTTAGGTACAGTTGGAAATATCTTCCTTACTAGCTGTTTTCTTTAATCTTTATAATGTCTCAACGAATTTGCCATCAGTTTCATGGAGGTTTTCCACGTGGATTTCCTTTTCTACTATGATGTTGAATGCAAACCCATTTTCAGAATTAACTGGAAAGCCCCGATGCGGCTAACAACTATTCTTTTAGGCTGCTTTGAGCAATACAGGTATTCCAAGAGTCGAAGTTGCTGCTGGAACGTCAAATGATGAGCATCCAGAAGTTGACATAAGCGACGAGGAGTTTCTGCAGTTTGATACATCAAGAGTCCCTGTCATAGTTACACTGACTAAGGTAACATACATGTCCTATCCTGTCTTCTCAGAGTAGAAGTGGCAAAACCGGCCAAGCATATTGTTAAAAGATGAAGCTCAAGCATATTGTTAAAGCCCCTTTTTTTAAAGCTTTTGGTGGGTTAAGCCTGATCCGAGCCATAATCAAATCAGGCTAAAAGGATTTGTGATTAATTAGTGCTCAAAATTTAAAGTTCAAGTCTTATATTTCAACAAGCTGGGTCGGCTAGCAGAACACATTTTGTCACCTCTTATCTCAGATTGACCATATATATGATAATTTCTTACCATCTCTTCTTTCTAGGTTGGGAGGCACTATATTGTGGATGCAACATCAGAAGAGGAATCCCAAATGAGCTCTGGTGTTTCAATCTCTATTAATAGGCAAGGGCACATTTGCGGTATAACCAAACGTGGAGGTGTGGGGCTGGATCCAAGCATCATTCTTGATATGATATCTGTCGCTAAGCATCTAAGCGAGCAATTAATGAACAAATTGGATTCAGAAATAGCTTCTGCTGAAGCTGAGTCATGACACAGAAGCACTTAGTGATAACTAGGGTGTACCGAATACTTCAATCATTTTGGACAAAAATTTGTAACCGAGTAGGGATTAATACTAAGTGTGTCCGAAATAGTGATTGTTATAAAAAACGTATGTGAGATTCTAATTATGAGTTTATTCTAAAAAATTTCTACTAAAAAAAACATATATGTTTGTAATATATATATATATATATATATATATATATTATTTTCATTTATTTATTAAAATAATAAAAATTATTGTGATAACATTATAATCTAAAAAAGTAAGTAAAAATAATGTGATATTTTGTAATTTAGTGAAAAAATATAAAAAGGAAAAAAAAGTCATCCATTAAACTATCCCTAAATTATTTTAGTTACAAAACCTTATAAAAATTTTAGACACTACATGTATTTTGATATGAAACCATGATGTTTGGGTCGCATAACATTTTTTTTTTTGTGAAAAAAATAGAGGATTAAAAGTCCCTAAAAAGCAATCATAGTGACACTATGGATCAAGATTGTCAAAATTGAGAGTTTACGTAAATTCGTAGAAGTTCTGTAGACTCGATTCAGACTCAAATCTTAAGAGTCTACTTCAAACAAAAAATAATAGTAAATTACTTATAAATATCAAATATAATTTCATACGATAAATTCTTAGTCCATAGACCACACTTAATTAAACATAAATTCATACAATACAAAATATAAATTCCTAAAATAAAAGCACTTAAAAAACATAAGTAGTCCAAATATTCATTAATCCTCTAGTAAAATAATCTCCAATATGACCACAATCATCCTCATCTCCATATAAGTCAGAAATTTTCAAACATAAAACTTACCATGAGTTCATTTTATTGACACATCCAAATGGCAGGATACAACAAATTAAAACCTCAAGAGCACAAACTAAATATACCAATTAATTGAACAATAACTCTCAATATAAACAAACAGAGAGTTTACAAAATTCCAACTAATTTGTCGGCATGAATAATTCTATTCCATGTAGTTTCAATCATAAATTCATCCTATTCGGATGACAATAAAAAAAGAATAAACCAGTAAGTTAAAGCTGCTGGACAGGGCAATCAAAAACCATTATTCCATGTATCATTCCACTCTCAATTACGATGCTAAAATAAAATTGATAATCAACAACATGAATAATTGCTATGTTTTGCTAAAATAAAATTGATACAATTGAGGAACTAAATACCTGCAAGCAATAGCAAGGGGTGAGGAAGAATGTAGTGAGGAGAACAGCGCAACCACAGAGCGACGACGGAGCGAGGAGAGGAATCGCGCAGCCACAGAGCGTGACAGAGCGAAGAGAGGAAAGACGCATCCGCACAGTCACAGAGCGACGAAACGAGAAGAGAACGATTGAGTGAGGAGAGGAGATGGAACGAACCGAGGAGAGCAAGTCCATAAAGGCTGAAATGGCGCAGCACATGGTGAGACTGAGGAAGAAAAATGAAAAAATTGTTATTCGAAACGTCTCAAGAGCCCACCAGACTTGCAAAATTGTAGTAGAAACGCGATTTTACTCAGAATCGAGCGAGTCTACCCATAATCGTGCGAGTTTACTTCGACAACGAGTCTGTGTGCGATTTAACTCGCGGAGGCTTAATAGAAACGTAAAAATGTACGATTCTACGAGTAAAATCGCGAGTTTGATAACCATGCTATCAACCCCTACAACATCAATTAAGAAAGTAGGAATACAATCAAATTCGTGATATTCACAGTACAAACCCAAGTCCCTTTTAGCCATCGTATCTGCTACCTGATTAACATCTTTGGAAATATGATTTCGAGTTACACCGTCTAATCTCCAATGCACCAAATGAATCTCTTTAACTAGCTAGTAATGAGGATGAAGATGATCATAATTACCCTCTAGTGCTTTAATAGCTTTAGCTAAGTCCGAGTCAATATGAATAGAGTGAAACCCTCTGTTCCAAGCAAGCTTGATGCCATGAAGAATAACTTTTAAGTTCCCCATATAGGATAGAATCTCTTCTCAACTGAGCTTGAAAATCACAAAGAAAGCTTTCTGCATGATTGTGAATAACTCCTCTGTAGTCCACAACTTCACAAAAACTGAACCATTGATGCATCACAATTTAGTGCGACTTGTCCCTCCTTTGGCACTATCTAATAGGTTTCGTCAAAACCTGAACTAGAATGAACCTGTTGGGGGAGAGTTTGTAATGACATCTTGTTGGACCTGTAGGCTTGTACTGAATTACAAGCTTTATGAATAACATTAGAATGAGACCAAACCTCATTACAAAATATGTACATATTCCTCCTCCACCAAATCAGATTCAGAATAGATCCAAATAACATGCTCCAATTTAAACTTTTTCTCAAAAGTCTTGAACCTAGGTTCACCTCCAACCATCCTTTCCAATTATCGGAATTGTAAAAATTCTGATTATTATTTGAGTGCATAAAGAATTGCCAAATCAACATACTAGATTGATAATCCCTAAAGAGATGAAAAGGAGTTTTATGCTTCATTCTGACACAGTTGACATGATTCGTTCTCACTGATACCAAAATGCTTCCTTCTCACATTTATCAACACAATCCCGTTACTAATCTTCCATAAGAAGGTTTGAAATCGAGCTTGTCATTCCCAATGATGCACCAACTTTAACAACCTCACCTCAAGAACCATCTCCAAATCACAAATAACATTATAAGTCGATTTAATAGAGAAATTTCCGTACGAAAAACCTTTTCAAATGACCTTATCATTCTATAAACTTGGGAGTGGACACAGTATTCCAGGAAAAAAGATGGATTCTCCTAGCTTTAGTTGAATCTCACCATATAAATCTCCTGCAAGCTTTGTCAATATCCTCACAAATTGACATTGGAAGCAAGGTGGACTGCATCACATATGCAGGCAATGTTTGAATGACAGACTTAGCTAAGGTTACTTTTCCAACGAAGGAGAGAGTTGTAGATTTCCAAGCACTTAGTCTCCAGTGAACCTTATCCACAATGAAATTAAATGTTTCTCTAAAGGCCCTGTTATGGAAAATAGGGACTCCCAAATAATTTTCAAGATCTTTCGTCCATTGGATATCAATTTCTACACTCAACTAGTTCCTTTGAGGTACTCCTACATTTTTAGGGAAAAAACATGCGAGATTTCTCCAAATTAATTTTTTGGTTAGAGGTCCTAAAAAAAACTTCATAATATTTTTAATCAACATTACCTGCACCAACGAAGCTTTCACAGAAAAAATAAGATCATCCGCAAACGCCAAATAAGAAATGGCAGTCATGTCTACTCAAAGAAATAGGATTCCATGTTTCGTGACTCACAACTAGATTAATTAATTGAAAAGGCCTCTTTGTGAACATGACAAAGAGATAAAGAGAAAGTGGATCTCCCTCACAAATACCTCTCTAAAGGGAGCAAAATCTTCAAAAACCTCCCCATTCCATAAAACCTTAATGGATGTAGACAAAATACAATGTCAAATCAACTCCAGAATATTTCTAGGAATACCCACATCATGCAAGGTATCATCGACAAAATCCCAATTGAGCCTATCATAAGCTTTTTCAAAGTCAATTTTGATCACCATCCATCATTTCCTACCCTTCTTGTTTCTCATAGAGTGGAGAATCTGTTGAGCCACAATAATATTGTCACCACTTTAATGACCAAGAACAAAGTTAGATTGAAAATGATCTATCAACTTACTCACATAGGATCTAATCCTCAAAGAGAGTAACCTGGTAATTTCCTTATATGTAACATTACATAAACTAATAGGCCTAAAATCTTTCATAAGACTAACCTCATCTTTCTTGGGAATGAGATTGATAAAGGTTTGGTTCCTTCTGAAATTGCACAAGGATTTTGAAAAAAAAAATTGGACAAAATTGCAGAGGTCATCACCAACCACAACCTGATAGTTCTAGAAGAAAACTACTTGGAAACCATACCTGGTGCCTCCCTATGAATCTTATGGTATGATAAATTTTCTCAGACGTTGGCATCCTCTCATAAATCCGAATATGCATGGGAAATGACAAAAGGTTGGTATACTTTCTCGACAGTATACAAACTCCTGTAAAAATTTGTTATCATCCCTTCAATCTCATTCGGGTCAATGACCTAGTTCCCCTCTTCATCTTTAGTTATGTGATACATGTTCCTCCTTCTTATAATTGTGACACCATGAACATACTTGTATTCTTATCCCCCATATATAACCATTTGGCTCTTGATTTCTGATACCAATGTATTTTGTCTTCCACTAGCATTTGTTCATACTCCTTCCAACTCTTTTTATATTCTAGATCAAGATAAGTATTAAAGCTTAAACCCTTTCTAGCATCCAACACATCAAGCTTCTTTTTTTCCAAGAAGATTTCTTTTTCCAAAGATAGCCAAAAACCTCCCTATTCCAATTCTTCAATTGATCAAAAAAATGTTGCATATTCTTGTACCAGAGTGTCAGATTCACGACCCCTTGTCTTTTACCAAATGAGAAAAATCTTCATGCAAAGTTTAGGCCGCCTCAAACTGAAAGAAGATTTTGTGTTGATTCCTAAAAGATTGGTTTATTAGCCTGAGGAGAAAAAGACAAATAACATCATTATAACTTATAAGTGACAAAAATTTTACATTAAAAATCTAACACATTTATATATGCAAATTTTGAATTCAAGATTATTGATTAAATTAAAATAAATTAGTGTAAAATATATTATAAAATTGACTTTTTTTTTTAAAAAAATAGTAAGGAGTTATAACTTAGTATTAACTTTATATTTTTTGAAAAAAATGTGAAAGTGAAAATACATACATTTTGTACTCATTAATTTAATTTTTATATTTTTAATTATAATAAATATTTTTTACTACCCATTTGTTGAATTAATTATTGGGCCAGAGCTTTCTGTTTTCTCTCCGCAATTGGCGTTTGTATGTCTCAATTAATTAGAAGGGTCCACATTCAACTATCAACGATCACAAGGGTTACGGCGGCTATCACAGATAACTATCAACGATGATTTGTTTACATTCAAACTAACAACAGACATTTTTAGGTGCTATGCTAATCAAATACACGTGCAAATTACAACGTTGAGAAACTGTACTTTTTTTTTGAAAAAAAAATGTTAATCAATCAATGCTTGAAAGATAGCAAGTTACCACGTTGTCATTAGTTACTTGACAAAGAGACACTTAAAAAAATAATTACAATATATCATAAATCTAATGTAATCATTTTTTTTATTAAAAATTAAAAACAAAAATTAATCATTTATTCAAGATTTTAAATATATTTAAACAAAAAAAAATATTTTTAAAAATACTCTCTCCATTCTATAATGAGTATTGTCTTAGTTTTTTTTTTTACATCAATAAAAAATTTACTCCTCCCTTCATCCTATAATAATTGTCATTGTATGTTATACTACATAAATTAAGAAAAATAACAATTTAACAAAATTAATCTTTTCATCATTAAAATTTATTTTTAATTTTAGTTGTCTATCATTAATATTATAAAGAATATAAGTGAAAAAAAATTATTGTTATATTAAAAAAATAAAATGACAATATTTTGAGACTTATTTTTTATTCTTACAGGAAAATTATT